>JAHPZR010047160.1:0-29225 GCA_019787425.1 Platygyra sinensis | reverse complement strand
TTTTAGTATCTTTGTAGGCTATAGGATGAAACGTCCCGAACGGCCGGACAATTATGAACCGCTTTGATATTAAATTTAAAAAGTGTTGACTCGCGTCCCCCATTTTGTAAAGTGTCACGCAAATAAATCACGTGAATAGAGCTCGTTTTGATAGATTGAAAATTACCAACACATGTTGGCCAACCGTTCACACGTCAGATACGAGTTTACCAACACGAAAAGTTGGCGAAAAAGTTGGCGAGAATAGAGGCAAAATCTATTTGTCGCCAACAGTTTGCCAACTTGTTTGCCGACTGTTTGTGTGCCGTTCACACACATCAACTTGAGTTTGCCAACACGCGTTTGCCGTGTGAAGGCCGCGTATAAAGCAAGATATGAAGAAGACATCACTGGCTAAATAGAGGGGAAACATTGAGGTTGTGGAAAAAAAGAAGTGTTGATGTCGGAGCCAGTAATTCAGTGTATATTGTAGGACTAATATAGCTACTATTATTCTTAATAACAACTGTTCTTGAGAAAATGATATTGTAAACCAATGGTTGTTCGTAAGCCGTCCTAGCACCTAGCTGAATACATTTTTTTTTTGGTAACAACCTTCGATATTTTTCAATATTAACACCTTATTTGTTGTCAACAGGAACCAACTATTTACGTGAACTGCCAAAGTGTTGTTAATCAAACTATAGGGGGCATATATGTAGTAAAGCAGCAACGTTCCCAAATAAAAACGAATAAATGCCTGGCAGAGACATAATTATGGAGCGGATAGTTTATTATCCTCATCTCATAAAGAATGTGCAAGGAAAACTTAACTCTCTCCTCCCTAATTAGGTATACTGTCACATGACAGATGATGGCAGAGGATGGACTCTGATCGCGCCGATTCTCAAACGGTGATGACAAAAATTGGATGAAGTGACACTGGTTTCTGGTGGTATGACCAGTACGTTGCCACGGGAACAACAACGGACCCTTTAAACAACGCTGACATGATCTCACCAGCTTTTGGTCGGTCAGCGGCGGAGAGTTCAAGATCACGCGCAGTGATGACCCCAGTCACACTCCTTTGTTACAGACCACAGGTAACTGTTTGGCTGGACAAACATTCCGATCAAAAATCACAAGTTATGGCGACTTTAGAAATGGCAAAGTTTGGGCCAGTGACCAGTGCCTGGGAAGCTGCACCGTTCAATATGGCGGTCAGTACAAGTCAACAGACGGGTTTTCAAACAGGCTGAGTGCAGTGGAAACATCCAAAGCGCCAGCAACATCGGCTTCTGGTGTGACTCAGGTGTTACAGGTGGGGGTGATGGATCAGTGATGATGATTGGTGGAGGAGGAAGTTCTTGTACACGTGCTGATCACGGGATTGGAATAACAGACACTAACGATGTTTCTTTCGTTGATTTCGGAAATGAGCAGACTGAATATGATTTTGGTTATAATGCTCTAAAAAGTTTTGCCCCATCCCAGGCAATATTCATTATAACCTGTGGATCCGTTGACTTTTACCTCTTAGATTTTACCTGACAAATCGGCCTAGGGGTTGTAGCGAGCGAATGAACAAAATAATTTACTTGTACATATCATTGTCATGTAGAACAAACGTTTTATCATTCACTAAGACCGAGAAGCTGCCCTCGGTTGTGACTTGCCTTTAGTTGACATTTGAAAATCAAGCTGGAACATCTGGTAAAATATGATAGAGGAACTCGAAAATGTGGGTCTTAATCATAACTATATAACAAATAAAAACTCTGCAATCTGATTCGTTATAAGCAGCTCCTTGCTTTATTGGACAATCTATGTGCTGTGTCATACCTGATTAATATTGTACGGTACTCATTATCTGCTACAGTTCTCGTCAAGTGTCACTGACAGCCACCAAAAGATAAAACCAAATAGAACACGAGAACAATATGAACAATGAAAAAACTAAAAAACTACAGGAACAAAACTTGATGTCGAGCGTTCCTTGGTTCAAAACAGTAGGATTTTCGACGGGATGACGAGCGCTATTCTTGAAACTTGTTGAATTCATTTTTGATGCCATCAAGCAGGAGTCCGGCCTTTACTGTTCCAAGCCCAATTCTCATGTCATGGCGAGCGAAAGTGAAAGTTTACACCAGGGGCACCCAACGGATCGCTTCGGTAAATTATCTGTTCGGAAGGCCTTTAATCCCCTCTAATTTTCTGAGAGAATTCTCGCCTCGAATTTTCGTGATATGAGAAATTTAAAGTATGTTGTTTTCGGATTGTTAAAGTGTCGTTTTGGGTACCGAAAAAAGGTTAGCTATCATTTTCGGAAAGGCGATAAGACCTAAGGTTTTCGGGAAATGAACAAAAGAGCCCTAATAAATTCGAGAATACTCAAGTTCCCCTAAAATAACCGAACAGATAAAATTTTTTTAGTGCAACCTAGAATTAACCTACGGAGCTTTAAAAATACTCCAGACAACCTAAAACAGCGTTTAAAAGCATTTGAGATAAAACGGTGGTTGGGTGCCCCTGTTTACACGTTGTCGTTAATGAAAAGTCCCCTCATAGCGGCTAAAAATCTGTTGGGTGCAGTGATCCACGGTGAACATTTCAAACGCGAAAAATAACTGCCGATAACCAGTCACCAACTTCAGTCTCAGCGACAAGAAGCACCTTTAAAAGAGCGGGTTTCAGGAGATCCTTTTCATCACCATAACAACCCTACCTTGAGATAAGCAAAACGCTCTGTGAGCAAACTTACCCTTTGCGTAATATGGAAATGCTCTTTCAGTTCATTAAAAGAAAACCGTTTCTAAGGGCATGTTAAATGAACTTTCCCCAATGGCGGTTGTTTTTAAACTTTTTGTTTACTTCATGTAAGTAGGTGCGAAATGTTTACATTTGGTGATGTCTTACATGACGCAAAAACAAAAAAGATAACAAACTCTCGAGAGTGCGCAGTACGGACTGGAAATCAGCTTTAACTGAGAATAATTCTGACCGTAAACTTTTTGAAAGATCTTTAATTTTCTCCGGACTTCATGCCTAAAGGTCCGTTTTACACAGGCGATTTTTGTCGCGGCAACTCAATGCAATTTTTGTCGCGCTAAAGTTGCAACTTCAAAATCGCACGTGTAAACCAGGTGCGATTTTCAGTGCGATTTGTCGCCGCGATATCGCAGAGGTTTCGAACATGTTTGAAACTTGTTGCAACTTCAGCGCGACAAAAATTGCATCGAGTTGCAGCGACAAAAATCGCCTGTGTAAACGGGCCTTAAAGAAGAAAGGTAAGGTATTTTAAATCTGTTTACTAACGTTGTAAGAACATGACATGTTGACAGATATAAGTCAATCTTTTCCTCGCTTGAATAGCTGTTCTTGGAGTTGAGCCCGCTGTCAAATATTCCTTTGTTTAGAAAGGCATACAAACGAGGCTAAAGGGTCAATACCATGCAGAATTGACCCTTTCGCCTCGTTTGCATGTCAAACCGCTGATAAATGTGATAAGAGCTATTGAACGATTCCTAGTCTTCTCCGCAAACTGTATTGCATTGTTATGTGACGTACCCGAACGTAACGCAATTGTTGTGCTAGAACTTTCTAGCTATATATGCTACATGTATACATGTAAATTTGCCTCAGTTTGATGTGGAAGAACTGGGCCAATTGCAAGGAGCCTTTGATGTGGTTTAGTTACAATGCATCTCTAAATAGACGAGTCCCATCATTTTCTCTTGACGAGTTGGAATAGCCAGAGGGGCCATGCTAGGTGGTTGCTGTGAAAGTGTTGGAAGGTAATTGTCAATCAACATGCAAAACCATGCATAAAAAAGATATCTTTACACAAGCATAGTTCTCGTCTCCATAAATGTACACCTGTAAGAGAATGAAATTCTTGGCGATCTGCAAGGACTTGACTAGGTAAGGGTTACCAGCCTCGGCCTTCTACTTCGGCTGATAAACCTTACTTCGATCGATCGACCTTGATTCATGACAGGACGGAAAACGCGTGCACTGTAAGTACCTCCCGTTGTCCCATACAAAGCCTCAGAAAACTTTCCTAATGCTTTGTATGGGACAACTGGAGGTACTTACAGTGCACAAGTTTTCCGTCCTGTCATGTCCTAGATATCATAAACACCTAGCTCATCCAATAATTGTTTAAAATTGACAGCGCTCGCTCAGACGCAGCCGCAGGCGTGTGCTATGCTGGCTACACTCTTGGTTTAAAACATCGGTGTACTTCTAAAAACACTACACAAACGTTATGACCTACTAGAACCAATGGAGAATGCGATATCTTAAGCGCTTATCAATGCGATAACGGAACGTAACTGTGAACAGTTACATAGAGACATCCTAGCGCTTCCAGGTTTGTGCCTTGGAAACTGATCAAAGTCGGGCAGCAAGGCAAGAGTGCGCATCATCAGTCAAAGTGACAACGCCCCTCTTTGTACAGATTAAATCTCCACTGAACACACCGGCTGCCAGACGAGTCTCTTGGTAACTCAGCACAGCAGCCGAGACAGTCAAGAGCGAATAAGTAGAAGAACTTAAGGGCACGGTAGAGAGGATTAGGGAGAGCACACCGCCAAAGACCAAACGAGCACTAAACCTGGCAGCAGAAAAAGGTCATTGTTGTGGCTAATAGTCCTTCCTCTACGAGAAGTGAGCTTCAACCTCAATAAACGAGAGTTCCGTGATGCTATCAAAGTACGCTGTGACTGGCCAGCTGATGATATTCCCTCTGCATGTGTTTGTGGGGGAAATCTTTACGGTAGACCAGGCCATAATTTGTAAACTAGGCAGATTTTTCATTCAACGACATAATGAGCGGAGAGACCTGGAAGATGAACTCCTGAATACCGTATGTAGTAATGTTAAAGTCGAACTTATTCTTCAGCAAATCAGTGAAAGCAGGTCAGAAGAGGAGGTAACTTTCACAAGCCGCAAAGTTGGATATTCATGCACGTGGTTTCTGGGAACACAAACGATCGGCTTTCTCTGCTGATGTCAGGGTTTGCCAACCAAATGGCGAATCGTACAGGGACCTGGGGCCATAACAGATTAACAGAATGTATAAAAACGAGAAGAAGCGTCAGTACTCAAGCAAAGTTCTCGACGTTGAACACTAAACATTCACGCTCTTAGTATTCACTACAACTGACAGAATGGGCCAGGAATACTTGAGGTACCACAGTCGCCTTGCGAAGCTGATGCGCTATAGAATGGGAAATAGTATGCGCTAAGACGATCTCCTGGATCAGAGCAAAGACGTCGTTTGCACTCTTGAAATCCGCCTTCATCTGTTGAGAGGTTCTAGGACAACCAGGAGAGTATTCTGCGATTATAGGAAAGCGGAAATTGCAGAGGAAGCCATCTATTAGTTCCTTTCCTTTTTTTGGACGAAACTCTAATTTCTAATATGAAGATATTTCTTTATTTTAGATTCTAACTCTTTTTTTAACATTGATAGATGTTAGTTTAATTGGAGCACGAAAGTTTTTATCGATTTTTAGCTGTTAGGTTGTATTCTGCAGCGTAGACTTGTGGAATTGTCAACGAACAGAGTGTATGGATTCCTTCTCTTCAATTGTTGCATTATTATGTTTAATTATTTTACCGAATGAAAAGAAGAATTTTGGCAGAGTGACTCTTAGCTCTAGGAGTTTAATATTTCAGAGCAGATTGTTACGTTCTGTGAACATTCCTCATAAATCTATATTATTTTTCAGGATGATAAAAAAGAATTTAAAAAAATAATGAAAAATAATAATAATGACAAATTAAATGCTAATGTTAATGACAATGACCGTGACAAGGACAACGACAACGAAAAAGATAATGACAATGGTTTTTTTTTATTATTGCAATGCACACAACTAGTTACATGACTTTCATAGCAATACTTCACTACTTTACTTAACGTGAAGTATATTTAATGATTCATATTTGAACTGCATGCCTTTGTAGATGAAAGTGAAGAATGATCATCGCAGTAAATTTTCCTATTTAAGCAATTGGAAAAAAGAAGCCTGAAAAAAATCAGGGCTTCAACGGGATTCGAACCCACACATTGGGAGCGAGGTCAATTTATTGAGTTCATAAGAACTCAGTAAATTTTCAGGTTTGCTAGGTCTCACTAGTTTAATTGTAATGAATGAGGTAATTTGCCATAGATTTCTTAGGACCAAATGTATCAACATAAATGTTTCACAGCTTAGATTGGGCAACTTCAAATGGTTTGCAGAGCTCCGTGCCGCATTTTCAATCTAGCAAAATTCCTCATTCATTACAATTGGACATTTGTTTACTTTAGAATCACATGAGCGCGCGCGCGTACAAAACATAAGAGATTTCCCTCAAACTAAGCTCGATAGCGAGATAAAAGCTCTTTTTCTCTTAAACGAGCAAGGTGATCCCCACTTTTTATTTTATAAATTCAATGGGAACAATATCCGAAATAACTGAGAAAAAATTTGGCAAAAATCTATGGCTACTTTTTTTTTAAATAAAATAAATGCTACAGATAGAGACGTAACGGGCCCAACAGAGCAAGTCCAAATTGGGTCGTTGATGAATAAGCAATCAAAGAAAGTCGAACTCTGCGTGATATAACACGCCCCATTGAAAATAATCGAACTCGTTTGTTGCGCATTGAGATAACCAAAAGTCACCTAAATAACCATATTTGTCAGCATCGTGGCATGAAAACAAGTACGGTGACCCCCTCTATTTATAACGTTTTTAACATCTCCTTGTACTGTAATGACACCATACCAAGTTTCATCTGAAATCTATGGCGGGTTCTTTTACTCGGGAATCACCTCAAATTGTACATAAAAATCTTTTCTCGAGTACATAGGAGTCACAAACAGCATGTGATACTTAACAGCAAGTGAGTCCGGTGTCAAGTTACAATAATTGACACAGTATTATTAAAAAATATATACATTTTTTGTAATTTGGAAGCAATTGATGTATTATTAGGGTTTTGATGAAAATCAGGGCTGTGACCGTTGTGCAAAAAGGGCATTTTTTGAGTAGACCTTCGTTTCACATAGCGCTAAAAATAGAGTTCTTTCCTCGGGCTTCCCATACTGCCTGTGGTAATGCATCTTCTTGCTATAGGTTGTGTAAGATTTTTACGTTTCTGTGTAACTGCGATTATTGCTCACCTAAATGTTTCGAGAATTCATACAGCTTTAACACCAAGGGCCCGTTTCTCGAAAGCCCCGGAATCTTTTCGAGCTCGACAAACCATTTTTAGTTATTCTGTTTTTAAACACAGATAGGTGTATAGGTCGCAAACTTCTTGTATGAAAAGAACTGCTGTTCCTATTAAGAGTATACGATTAAAACAGCTCTGTTGTCAAAAGGTTTGTGTCTTTGCTACCGCTAACTGGGGTGTTCGAGGCGTTAGTAACATTTCCATGCCATATTATCGATTTACGCATTTTCACACGTGTTTCAAGCGTGTTTTACACGTATTCCACGTTAATTTTAAAAAGCATTTTCTGGACTTCTCGTGATTTTTCTCTTGCCTTCTTGTGGCTTGCACGATATAAAAGCTGGTGTTCAAGAAGTCATTAAAAAGACGAATTTTTAATTAGTGAAAACTGACATATTTACCAGAGATGTCTGTTGCCCTGGAATCGTTGTACTGATGGCTTGAGGTGTTTTCTATGTACTGCAATAGATCAATCAGATGTTTAATTATCGATCAGAGAACGTCGTACAATCAAATCCCTGTACTGAAGGAACATGGCGAGCAGGAAGCCCTCCAGTTTAAGGTAAAATACTTTATTAATCGCAGGCTGTTGTTTATCACGTGTCGTTGGTTCTGCAATCAGGCTACTGACTCATTCCTCCCCGGCTATCTTTTAATCATCCAGTTTTAATTAAAAGCTGAAGCACATTTAATTTCTGGAAGAAACGTTTTGCTCTTTATGTTCCTTAACATGCATGCATAATCCTACGACAATTTTAAAAGAAAAATAGATGAAATAAAAAAGAAAAGTTAAGGGACGTTGTGACGACTTGATGTCTGATCATTGTCGAATGGAAAATCTATTAACTTAAGTGACATCAAGGAATTGAGGAAAATAAGGGCAGGAAACGTTTTGTGCGAAAAATACGCGTTTCGCTTCTATTTAATAATGAATGCTTTAAAAGTTTACTGAAACACTTACAAAAGTTTGCCTCGACAATCCATCATTAAATATGTTAAAATTCTAGCTATCTTAAACGATTCTCCATTACAAGCTGATGGGAATGGCGGCACTTTTAAAAGATATGTTTACATCGCATAACTGATCACACGATCAAATGTCAAATATACTCCAAAAGTCGATCAAATTTATTTTTGAACTCAGCGTAATATGAAATTTCCACGCTTCCATGGCCATTCAGTCTCTTTATGGGCTGTTTGAGAATTCAGATCAGCAGATTCATTAGACGTGTTTATAAGCTAAAAATTGACTAGTATTTTTGAAGTGAAAAATGTTTCATGGTTGTTTTGAAATCAGAATTTATCCGAATTCAGCGGGCCCGTGCACATGAGGCATGGAAGCAATGAAAGTTACTATATCAAAATAATCATAAGTCGCCATAGCGCGCTGGCATCAAAAAGAAATTAAAGTGTCAAACATAATCACAGGTATTCCACCTCCGTCGGGTCAGGGAAGACAGGTGCACATGCATTCATGCAAATTTACATTATTTGTAAAACTTTGAGTTTTTACGCTGATCAGATCAGGATCTTTTGATTTCTATTAGTTTTTTTTTTTGGGTGGAGCGGTGGGTAGGACCGGCATTTGACAATGATGTTCGATTCATGCAAGGTCTTTCAGTGCACGCATTTGATATTTTTTCAGCTGGATCGAATATGTTTAAAACTTCCAACTGATACCCAATAAAATACAACTTAATGCAGACAAAGAGAAAGACGGTACATTATTTCATTGTGTTAACAGGTTGCCTATCAACTGCATTAGTCGAGGGAAGGCCTGGGCATTAATTAGCCCGGCGGGCGTTTATGGGACACTTTCAGGAACAATAAATGCTGGGATACTGCTAGATTAAGTCCAGAGAAGATGTAAAAGGCCGGTCAAAAAACTAGGAAATAAATAAAACTAGGAATTTTTATATTAAAGTCAAGTCAAGTTTATTGTGTATATACGCATAGCTTTTGTGAGAAAAACTCACCAGCTAGTCTACAGGTTTAACACAGAAAATAGAAACTAAAATTGAGAAAAATACCTTCAACAAGAAAATACAAAGATATAAGTTTAAAATTTAAAATTGAAATCACTGTTGGTACTTGGTGTAAAATGATATTTCAAAATGAAACATCCGGATTTTTTTTTTCACACAGCAATTGTTTTGTTAAGGAGTGAATATTCAAAAGAGTAATAGAAACATAGATAAGTTATATGTCTGACACATTTATAGAGCTATTATACAAGACCCAGTTGCATTTCCCAATTACGCCTGATAACAGACCCTTCTCCAAAATGGCGGCCGAAAATTCAAATAAGTTAAAAATTAGCCAAAATTAAAAACGTTTACCAGCACTAGAAAGAACACCTTTACTTTAGTAACCCTGCAAAGTCTCAGCATTTCAGGTGTAATATCAGCTGATAAAATGTAAGTGGAAAATTGAAAAATTTACAGACGTTTGTATGACGAGTGAGGGTATAATCCATAACCCCAGTCAAAATAGATCTGTAAATTCCTCAATTTTCAGCCTACATTTTCTCAGCTGATATTGCACCTGAAATACTTAAACTTTGCAGGGTTACTAAAGTAAAGGTGCTCTTTCTAGTGCTGGTATACGTTTTTAATTTTGACTTTATGTTTGAATTTTCGGCCGCCATTTTGGAGAAGGGTCTATTCTGTTCGTTAAATTGCAGCCAAGTTAGTGCAACCAAAAATTACCGAGAAACTGTTTTGTTGTCCCAGCAGTGAATGAAACTTGGGGCAAGAGGGGGCGGGGGGACGGGTTGTGAAGGGAAGAGCCAAAAAGAGACAGGGAGGATTATTGCTCTAAAAGGAAAGAAAGGCTCATTAGTTAGAGAGTGGCCGCGTGTTTGAGAAAGGGGTAGGCTTAAAAAAGATTGGATAATAATTGACTGTAATTGACTGTGTTGTTGTTATTGTTGTAGCAGTTGTCATGGTAATCACAGAATGCTCCTCGCTTTGTTTCTTTCTTGTATTGCGGCCATTGTTGTCTTCGTTGCTTCGCTTGTAATACAGGAGTCGAACGATTTTCACCCAGCACCTGCCATTAAACATGTAATCAATCAGCTAGGAATTTCACCTTCAATTAAACCACCTACAGCATCTAGAGACACCAAACGATGGAATGTGATCATTTTAACCCACATGAGTTCTGGCTCAACGTTTACAGGAAACTTATTTAACCTGCATCCGGATGTATTCTACTTGTATGAACCCCTGCATAACTTAAGGAGAGCTGTTTATGGTAACGAGTGGAATCCGTTTGATGAAGGAACTAATAATGCGTATAAATCTGATTTTTCAAACCTGTTTCGTGACGTGTTTGACTGCGGATTTCGAGAGGACGCTACACTGAAAAGGGCAATTCCTCCATTCGTGAGGAGTTCAAAGAGGCTAACGTATTGGCGGTATTCAAGTCCGGAATTCACTAAAGAGACAGCCAGGAATGCTTGCAAAGCTAAGAAATTAACCGTGGCGAAAGTCATGCAAACTCGACTGCCACGTAATATTGGAATCCAAGAACTCCAGCGGGTGTGCAGTGCGGACCCAGCTAGATTTGACTGTTTGATTATACATCTGGTGAGGGATCCCCGTGCTATGGTGTCGTCCTTACTGGGTCGCAAGTTCTTCATTACGGGAGGACCAAAGAGAAAACTGCTTACTTCAAGGCCTTTAACCACAGAAGGAAGGGAGCTAGTCAAGCAACACGCAGAGTTAATGTGCTCCCAAGTTTCCGACAATGTTAACTACGCCAAGGAAAACTGGTTAAACTGGTTTAGAGGCCGATACAAGGTGATCCGTTATGAAGACATAGTGGGTAATGCTGCAAACACAGCAAACGAGTTGTACAACTTTGTTGGCCTCTCCATGGTCGAGTCGATCCATAAGTGGATTGTAGAAGGTGAAAGACTCGTAGGTATCCGCGCAGCGACGTTTACTGTATCGGCAAATGATGTTAACAGAATAGCTCATTGGAGATTCGACCGAGACCCTTCGCTAGTTTCCTTGTTTGAGGAGGCCTGTGCACCACTGATGAAACTAACCGGGTATATTTTTGTCAATGGCTCTGAACATCTTCAGCACGACCGGAGCAAGCCGCTTCTATCTAAGGAGATACCGATTTTAAAAGACCTTCCACGGTAAAAATTAAAAAAAAAACAACGTAAATTATTTAGTTTGATGACGTTATCAAAACATAGGCACGCAAGGCGTGCAAGAGTTATTTTTTTGTGAACTGAAAGGCTTCAGAGATAGCAGAATTCTGAATCGATGACATGTAAAATGTTTTACTAAACAAACTACAGTAACCTGACACGTCTCCAAATTACTATAGATATCATCTTATTTTCTAACAGGCAATTTGATTCGTTCTTTGTTACAACCCACACTGTGATTGGTGTGACATGCGCACATGCATAACTCCCCATCACTCACCGATCTCATAGCCCTTTCAACCCCAAGAGGAATTTTTGCTCAAAAATACTCAAGCCGTTAAGAGAACTTTTCGCATTTTATACGAGTCGTAAGTTTACCCTTTTTACAAAACAACACTGCTTCACCGGAAACAGAAAGAAAGAGAAAAAAAAACTTTCTGATACATTGAAAGTCTGATTTTGTATTTTAACTTGACGCCACGCAGTCTTCAAAAAATATCGAACTGAAATGAATGTCATCAAATAAAGCTGCAGAGACGTAAAAACAGTTTAGAAATGAAAGCTTCTTTTTTGTTTAATATCCTGGAAACAAAAGCCGACAATTTGAATGCTCCCATTGAATTTATTCCCATAGCAGAAATAGAAGTGTCAAGTTACCATTTATAACTAAAAATAGCAAACATCTCGTGCAAACGATTTTCTCCGACACGAAAAACAAAAGTGTCAAGTTACCATTTGTAACTAAAAATAGCAAGCATCTCGTGGGAACAGGTGCTGACGATTGGTTAGCTCTAATTGAATTTACTCCCTTGGGAAAAACAAAAGTGTCAAATTACTGTTTGTAACTAAAAACTAAAAATATCTGTCTATATTTGCATGCAACAAGAACAAAACAATCGTTACCTGTACCTATTGTAAACGTTCGAACTCTTTCGAATCAAAATAGTCGTCTCCCCTAAAACATTTCCTAAGAATTAGAAGCAACGATGCGTGACGTCTAATTGAATTTATTCCTTGTGAAAAACAAAAATATCAAGTTACCTTTGTAACTGAAAATAACATCTCGTTCATTTGCATACAACTAGCTCACGCACTGTTTCAAACCTCAAGGCTCATCTCGTCCATAACTAAAATCCTCAACCTAACCCACCGAATTTGCCGAAGTAAACCCAATATATGAATACTTCCTCCTCTTTTATAGAAGAATAAATATGGCCGTTCTGAACCGTATCGGGATCAAATCTTCTCATATACCATTTACCTTTAAAACAAGAAATTTGATTGGCTGTTTATAGTAGACCCGATCTGATTGGTGTGACATACATACATCTCTCACTCACTCACTGATCCATTGACCCATCCACAACATACTTGACGCGCCGACTAAGAGGTATTTTTTTACAAAAAAATAACTCAAAAAGCATAAATTAAACCCATGCGTGACAGAACCTCCTAAATTTTACGTGACACAAACTTCTAAAATGGGAAAATTCGATACAGCTACGCAAACCCTCTGTTACGTTTCGGGTTTGCATAACTTTCGAGGATTTAACCCCCCACCCCGAGTGTTTAGATCAGGCTATGTAAACACAAAGAGAGTGCTCTTTTGCTTTTATAAAATAATTCTCATAAAAAAGTGCGAATTGAAAACGTCACCACCCTGTTTATATACTCTCATCAGATATTGCTCTTGCCGTGAGGACACAAAATCAATATTTTCACGCAAACGTATAATGTGTTTTTTTATTACATGGACAATAAAAATACATCATGGAGATACATGTTTGCACATACTAGGTTTCTACAAACAGTGGCTTAATCAGCAAACTCAGTCTGACAAAATAAATGTCAACAAGTTTTAGTACACAGATCTTCATGCTTAGAATCAATGGTTATTTTTTTCACATATAGTTTTTGATGCTTTGGATAAAAGGAATGAAGTGTTTTACCCTTATCCGTTTTTCAGTTTCACCCACAAAGAAAGAAGTTTTGATGATTGCTCGCTTAACTACTTTTAGAAATGATTTTAGAACACTTAAAAGAATTCGCCAGACGTTTGAGTAAAAAGTGGAGAAAAACTTTGTACCGAGATTTTTACATGGTATTGTAAACTTCTAAACAACAGTCTTATAAAATATCTTCTAAGAAAAAAATCATTTCTAAGAACACCAAATGTCAGAAACAAATTTTCTAGTTCATATGAAACACTTGAATGTACTGGTGAAATAAAATTGATGATGAAATTTTACCCGTGTTTGCACATTTTCTCTGAACTTTGAAATTTACTTTTCCGAGTTTCCATGGGTAATTGTTTTTGGTGTTCTCTCGGGCAAGTGTTTATACTTTGGTTTTCAGAAATATAATAACATCTTAGAGTTATTCTGGTACAAGGTTTTTGTCCACTAAAAACTGAAATTGCACGATTTCCTAGCGGATTTCGTCTTAACTTAATTGACTCCGATAAGGTTCTCCTCCGAGAAACTGCTAGAAAAGGGAAAATTAAGAGACCACTGTAATAGGAAAATCATAATTACACGTTTGACACGAGCATTCAAATTCCCCTTTCCCGTTTTATACATTTCTTGTCAAGATACGCATTACGGAAAATTGGATCTAACGATAAGAAAAGACCTTCCAGACGGGCGAAAGGTTCGTCCTCCAACAACAAAAATGTTCGGCAACATTGCATTGATCTTGCATGGAGAACTGAATTGTTCAAAGTGTTCTATACATTAATCGCGTGAGAAGAACTCAATGTTATCATCTCTTATAAACAAGTTTGTCCGGTTGTGTGAATTGCGTCATGGGTTGTCCACCGGTACCACATGTACCAACACCAACCTAATGAAGAAAAACAACAACAAAGATAGCTGATAAACAAAGGTAACAGACACGTTATCAAAATTCTCTTCGTGTTTTTCTTTCGGGTTTCAGTTTCAACTCCTGTTGGTTACTTTACCCTTGTTTTTTTTACAAGGGTATTCAAGATTTAGACTAAAGCAACAAATGGAGAAGGGCAAAATATAGTAAGACAAGTAAAGGCCCTTTAAAAAATGTATACAGCTTTTTCGAGAAAGGTTGTCTCACAAAAGCGTAATTTAAGCAAACGCGACAATGTCGAAGTAATTATGCGTAACGGTGGTTTTACAGTTGCTTGATGGACGTTCAAGGTATTTCAGCGACAGAGAAGAAAAACACAAATATGTGTATTCATACCTTCTCTTTCCTTCTAGCTAAATGTCGCCAACCTCAACCAAGTAGCGCCAAACTATTACTACCAATGATACCAATCGGCATTGTCGCTTACGCTTTTACGCTGTTGCCAGAAAAACCTTTGTCGAAACAACTGTATTACCATTTTTTAAACCACAAACACACTCACAAACACACAGCACACACACCATGACTGCAGTCAACTAAATTTAACATTGAGCATTAGTTAATATTTATAAAGCGTTTTTTTAAAAAAAACAAAAAAACAAAACAAACAAACAAAAAAGAAAAAAAAAGAGGTTAAGCATGCTATCCCTTCTTGGATGGGCTGGGATGCCTGTCCAATGCCGCCTCCTCCCCCCCCCCCCCCCCCCCACCCCCCCGTTCCCCTTTGTTCTTCTTTTAGTTTTCAAAGAAACAAACAAACCAAGAAACAAATGTGGGAGGGGGAGGAGGGGTCAAGGCCTTGAAAGAGTCATGTGGACACACCTGACAAGACTTACCTTTCCTTGAATCGACTCTGGCGAGGCAAATATGCTCTTTTTTGAAACACCTTTTAAACTCTTTCCTGATTTGCTAGAGCCACCACCCTACAACGAAGACACCAAAGAGTGTGTTTTACAATGTAACTGTGATTTCAGTATGTGCTCCAAAAGATGTTCAGCAAAGCTTGCATTAAATTGGTACCCATGCCTATTTAAACCTACCTGTAAGTACTGAATATGTGGGGAATATAAAACAACAGCTTACAACAAATTCTATGTGGGTACAGAAGGGGATAACACTATCCACCAGATAAGTCCACCAGATAAATCACTATCAGTGTTTACATCTGTAGCATGGTTTGCTTTGTCAAGACATCTACACGTACCCTGAGAATAGCAATTTTCTTGGTACATGTAGAACTAGCATCAACCAACGTCTGAACAACTGAACACTGAAACCTACCCACATTGTATGATTGTATAGTTTACAGTAATTGCTAGGATTGTTATGCAATTTTTCTTGTCAAAAGCATTGAAAGACAACATGCAAAATTTATGAAATGCTCAGTTTGTACTGTAAATTTAGACTGGTCCTCAAATTGAGATGCAAGTTTAAGCACAAGCTCGTTCCCAGGGTCTCTCATCTTACTGCCCCCCTGGGAACGAGGCTGGCCTAAGCATAAGAAGCTTACAAGGTTATAAGCTATTGCAGATGGCTGTGACATACAGGTGTAAGCACAGGCATAAGTGTTCTCCTTATGCTCATAGTTATGTTTAGTGAGGACATGGTTAGCATCAGCATAAAGTGCTTGCTGATTGGCTGATAGTCTTCTGCTTAAGCTTATGCCAAAATGTTCTCACTGGACACAATAGCAACATAAGCATGGGAAGAACACAAGCACAAGTAGGCTTCTTTTATGCTTATGTTTGCATAGCTAGTAAGGACCGGGCTTCAGTGCGTCTTAAAATTAATTATATATTTTGCCACCATATCAACTAGCAAGTTGCAAATTACAGTAAAAATCCAATATGAAGTCTTTTCTCATCTTCTATCTAAGACCAAGCCAAGTAACCTACAGTACATGTAGTGAGATGACAAACCTTTGAATTGTTAAAGAAGTCCAACCAGTTTTGCTTGTCTTTTTCTCTTTGTTCTTCAATTTCCTGTCAAGTAATTTGTTCATAGTTAATCTCCTTGTACAAAATAGAATCAGATTATACATTCATATACTTTATTGAGCATCCCCAAAGTAGAGTTCTCAGCATCAAATAAAACAAATCATGGCACTTCTTCTTTTATTCCTTTTGTTATCAGAATAATTCTGGCTGGTTACATACATTCACAGCCCAGACCAAACTCGATTGCAGCTCATGGCTCTTTGATCGCTTTTGTAATAACCACCCCAAAAAATGCCCATCTAAACATCAAAATTTCTCATCTCAATGTGCGTTCCATGAAGTCCAGAGAAACTTTCATTCAGGGCGATTCAAAGATACAAGCTGCATACAGTATTCATGGCGTCAGTGAGTGTAGATGGACTGGCATTTTACAGCTATGGAAGAGACTATCCTGTATTCAGGAAGGGATGATAAACATAATTCTGCACAAGTTGCTCTTATCTTGAAAAGAGAGTTGGAAAATATCCTGTTGATATTAGTGCCATGACATATGAGAAAGGGGTCGACTCAGGGCTTACGAGAGACTTCAATACAGTTCAACCCAAAATTTAAACTTGGTTATTTTGAATTTACTGTTAGTTTTTACTCAAAACAGTTTCTGTTGGATTTGTCCTTCAGTCATTTACTAATAACTATTTCGAGTTCCAGCCACTTCAAAGTGAATTTCATTACCCCTGAGAGTGAAATAACATGATTCAACTATAATATCCTTTCAGTAAGCAATACACTTTTGTTACCGTTCCAAAAATGCCGGAGCCTCAATAACGAATTCACAAAAAAATGAAACATTATCCTATTGGTCATCCAATTATGCAAATAGCTATTGTAGACTGTAATTTTTTAACTTAGTGGTATCTACAACTGTCACGATGGTCCGGAAGGTTCCTAAATTTAATTTTAGCTCACAGAGGAAAAGTTTATATTTATATTTTCAATGAAGCAAGACATTAGAACATCTTACTGTAATTGGCAGAGATCTCCGTAAGCCCGGCAACCGACGAAAATCGCCGGCTAGTCGTCCTGGGCGCGCCGGCTACTCAGATCCAAATAAAAAAGTAAATATTAAGTACTTTCTTTTGCATCCAACGGCAACTTTTCCATTTGTGACACCTGCTTTCCCTTAGGTAAATACATTCGGAAATAAATAAAGTTTTCCTTAAAGAGCCAAGTGTCCAAAAAATGTTTTTGACTGAATAAACTTGAAAGTTTCGTCGAGAATTTCGCCACAGTTGAATCTGCTTGCAGACATCGATCAAACGTTCAGCACGAAACAGCCTCAGATTGCGAGGCAGCGGTTACCAACGAAAAGCACTCCATATAAGACAACATACTCTGTATTCCAACACGTGCAAAATTGCGGAAATTCCTCTGCCGGCTACTCCATTTTATTCTCCTTCTACTCAAAAATTTAGGGAGAACCCTGAATTGGAGGAAAATATTCTTTATATTTTTACCACTGTAAATGTATTTTTAACTTTTCCTTAAAGCATGATGACGTAAATGACACCTATTTTTAGTAACAACATGAAAATTTGAAAAGCAGCGTTCAAAACTGTACAGGCATTTTTGTCATAGAAAAGTAATATTTACAGTGAAAACCTCATCTGAATTGAATAAAACGGCGTAGAGTTACGGGTAATTTAAGAAATTAAATTTCCTGCCACATGACCATAATATATGGTCAAAATTAAGGGGGTTTAAATGCGAAAACAATGAATGCATTTGCAATGGAGTAAAGACAAATCTACCTAAAATCAAAATT
Source organism: Platygyra sinensis (assembly GCA_019787425.1). Lineage (NCBI taxonomy): Eukaryota > Metazoa > Cnidaria > Anthozoa > Scleractinia > Merulinidae > Platygyra > Platygyra sinensis. The sequence continues at coordinate 11,211 of JAHPZR010047160.1, read as the reverse complement.
GTATTTTTGTGCAAGTGATCCTATGACGCATACTTCGTCATGAATATGTCATTATGACGTCATGACATGTGATGAAATACACGTCATATCACCACAAATGCAAAATAAAAAAAACTACAATTTTGATTTTATGTAGATTTGTCTTTTCTCCATTGTGAATGCATTCATTGTTCATGTGTTTAAACCCCGTTAATTTTGACCATATATGGGCATGTGGTGGGAAATTTGAATTTCTTTATATTACCTATAACTTTGCACCATTTTATCTGATTGAGATGGGGTTTTCACCTGATATCATAGAATTCTATGCAGAAAACTATTATCAGATTTTTATTACTTCTTCCCTGAACTTTCTTTTGGAAGCTAAATTTGGACATCATGTATGACATCAAAATAGCAGTCATATGGAATGAAATAAATAGTCATAAATAGGTGACTTATCAACCTACTTGCCTGCCAAGTTTTGATACATTCAATGCATCCTAATTCTGTTCATGGCCTACAACTCTTAGTTTTGGGGGGAACAGGAGGAAAAGCCCTAGCAACGGACCACCATGTGTACATCTGATACTGACACACAACAATAGGTCTTCTCACCTTTGCTCTCTGTTTCTTTTTTAACATCTTTTTCTTTTTCTGTTCCCGAAGGGCATCCTCATCAGCCCTAAAAATAAAAAAAATAGAAATTCACAATGCTTATTTTACTATGCATCACATCCAAATTACATGTATAACTAACTGCACTGTAATCAATCATAGAGATGTAACGTAGAAGTCTTGTCATCAATAGCTGAATTGAAACATTTTCCTTGTATAGTATTTTATGGACGAGGCTATTAAGCGTACAATTGTACATGTACCTGGATTTCTTTGTTGTACTTGCTGCTACAGTAGTTTTCCCAGTTTCAGCAGGTCTTTTCGAGCCAGTTTGATCTTTTTCTCTTAGTGATGAAACCTGTATTACAGATACAGTAATGTACATGTTGTATACTCTTGTCTGGTGGATACATGTACATGTATGTTCAGAACAATAAAAGCAGAAAAGCCTCTTTAAGTTTGTGCAATATCCAAGACAAACAAATGACCCTTTAAGCCCTTAGAGTGATCAGCACCAAATTTCTCCCTGTAATATCAATGCTCTCTACAACAGAGTGGTCACGAGAATTACAGACATGATCACACAAGATGAGTTTGCTTGATATTTTATCAACTTCTCCCCACTACCTCTGAAGGAAATGAATAGGGTAACAAATGAGAATTCAAATTTTGATCTTATAAATGTAGGGTTTAAAGGGAAAACAAGTACATGTACATTTGCAGAGGAAGCTACATCAGCCCTATGCACAGCTGGCTGGTTTTCATGTGGGTCACCTATATACATATATAGGTCAAATTCAAATCTGAAAATCTTGGTTTTTCAGGACCAAGAGTGGAACACCCTAAACAAGACGATTTAGTAAATCGTGAAACTGCGCTTTAAAATTAACTTGTTTCAGTCTCAGCACTATGTGTGGCAAATAAATATAAACATGAAACATTCGCGTAGAGGAAGTGCCGGAAGAATCTATCTTCCTTGAGGCCATTTTTCTCATTATTTTGAGGAAATGTTTTTCAAAGTTTCCTCACAAAATTTTGTCATCTTTCTATGTGATATCACTGGCTTAGAAAATTTTGTACATGTGTTGTCTTTCAGCCAATCATAATCAGAATTATGACGTGTAATTTGCACTGGTGCTACTCTTTTCACACTGGTGTTACATGTACAGTGTACACTTAAACTGCGCTGCTCTCAGCCATCAGAATCAACCAATTGTTTCATGTACATACATGTAATCAATAGCTGTATAACATGTTTACTGTACAAGTGATTGCATGAAGATGATATACATAAAGATTGTACACATACAGTAAATGACTATTACACATTTTAAATTGCATTTTCTTTTTCACTAACAATGCATGCAATGCTCTAAGAGATACTGTACATGTAGTTTGCTGCCAAAAAACTCTAAGAAGATACATGTATAGTGTAGTTGTTAGCAATGGGACAAGGATAACAAAAGTTGGGTTTCAGTGAATTCTAAAACATTCAGTCTATCTCCCCCTCCCCTCATACCACACCCCTCTCCTTCTTGGTACAATGGTCAAACAGTACTACAGCTGCTACATGTACAGTACTGTAGTTTGTTGTTTTCCAGTAGGGCTCTGTCTTTAAATAGTTTTTTTGATCTCATACAAGCAAAACCTGGCTCACCTTTAACAATTTTCTGGTGTTTCCATATTTTTCAAATGAAACTGTACATGTTGTAAGGTCATCAGATATGCTATCAACAGTTGCATCATAATAGCTAGAAAACACAAACATCCTTAGATCACATAATTACAAAATCATTATTAATAATCAATACATCTGTAAGAAAAAAGTCCTAAAGAAAATATCCATGCCGATTGGTTTAAAAATCATGTTTCTATAACTCGATGGAGACACAGACCTACAGTGTAGCATGGACTGTTGAATAATGATGGTGAGAGCAAAGAGAGTTTACAGTACATGTATCTTTTGATATTCAAAGTTAACAAGTTTTCCTTTTTCTTGCTGTGCTGTTTTCTAAAAGAAATAGAAAACATGTACATATACTCCATGTTTCTATCAAGTTTATAGAGAACGAACACTCCTGAAAGTTTTGGAGAACATTGAAAAAGCTGTGGAACACCGCCTGCGGCTCGTGTCTGCACAGCATTCTCGTTCTTCCAACTTCAACTCATGTTTCTATTATTTAAGCAATAGAAAACGTTTTCCGTGTTTGCAATAGTCCTGATATACATGTAAACACGAGAGGGGTTGAGAGAATTCGAGACAATTAGGCAAACCCGAGACGATAGTCGAGGGTTTGCATAACTGTCGAGATTCTCCCAACCCCTCGGTGTTTATCATCAGGCTACATGTATGCAAACACTGGAAAAAATGTTTCTGATGTGAAGTATATGAATAATTCATATTTGACTGCGGTGTGTAGATGCATGTAAAGAATGATCATCGCAGTTAATTTTCCAATTTAAGCAATTGGAAAGAAGAAGCCTGAAAAAAATCAGGGCTTCAACGGGATTCGAACCCGTGACCTCCGCGATACCGGTGCGATGCTCTACCAACTGAGCTATGAAGCCACACATTGGGAGCGAGGTCAATTTATTGAGTTCATATCACCCGTGAGGAATGAAATGATGTGAAGTATATGAAATAATTCATATTTGAACTGCGGTTGTAGATGCATGTAAAGAATGATCATCGCAGTTAATTTTCCAATTTAAGCAATTGGAAAGAAGAAGCCCTGATTTTTTTCAGCTTCTCTTCCAATTGCTTAAATTGAAAATAACTGCGATATCATCTTACATGCATCTACAACCGCAGTTCAAATATGAATTATTTCATATACTTCACATCATTTCATTCCTCACGGTGATATGAACTCAATAAATTGACCTCACTCCCAATGTGTGGCTTCATAGCTCAGTTGGTAGAGCATCGCACCGGTATCGCGGAGGTCACGGGTTCGAATCCCGTTGAAGCCCTGATTTTTTTTTTCAGGCTTCTTCTTTCCAATTGCTTAAATTGGAAAATTAACTGCGATGATCATTCTTTACATGCATCTACAACCGCAGTTCAAATATGAATTATTTCATATACTTCACATCATTTCATTCCTCACGGGTGATATGAACTCAATAAATTGACCTCGCTCCCAATGTGTGGCTTCATAGCTCAGTTGGTAGAGCATCGCACTGGTATCGCGGAGGTCACGGGTTCGAATCCCGTTGAAGCCCTGATTTTTTTCAGGCTTCTTCTTTCCAGTTGCTTAAATTGGAAAATTAACTGCGATGATCATTCTTTACATGCAAAAAGTTTTCTATTGCTTTTATAAAATATTTCTCAAAATTAATTCGAAAAATGAAGAGAAATTTTTGTTTATTAAACTTCTTGATCCAAAAAGCTTTTCTCAATACACACTCTCTAAACAATCATCTTTCCTACAAACCAATCAAAACGCACATATGATAACGCACGAACCAATGAAATTTCGCGTTACAAAAATCAAAATTTTTGGCAAAATCGCCATCGAGCAAGCGAGCGCCGTGTAATTGAAAGCGATATCAGCTTTGAATCCTTCTAAATCTTTGGGAGAAATGCCTAAAGTCCGGTGAAAACAGAAGAAATGTTCAAAAGATTTACGACTCTGTAAGGAAAGAACTTCAAGATGAAACCACTGTGCTTGATCGCTCTTGAAAGTGACGCAAACTTGCCCGATTTGGCAGACCGAGAAGATGGTTGAGAAGTTGAATCGCTCATCGTGCCTTGTGAAGTTTTGCTGGTTTGGAATCATAGCACAAGCAGGCAAGTTTGAGTTAATGCAGTTAAGTCGAAGGGAATTAAATCCATCAGTCTGGTGAGCTATCTGGTACAATCTTCTAAGTTTTAATGGTCATTTTTTGAACATTTGACAGCCAAAACACGGCAACCGATCGGCCGTGTAAAATTTGATTTGAACAGATTTCGCTTCGCAGACTGTAGCATATAGTTGGCGTTTAATTTTATTGCACATCCTTTTCAAAAAACAGCATGTGATTTTGAGAATTTTATTGTAGTAATTAAATGCAAAAATTATTTTGAAACACGTTTACTGTGCATTTTATTGCATAATATTTTGTTGTTTTCGCTTGAGCTCCCTCCGCAAAGTCGTCTAGCTCACTAACATCGAGGCATGCAAAGCGCTGTTGTTCTTCTTTCTTTTGCTTTCTTTCCACGGGTCTGAGGGAAAGAGATGGTCAATCCCCAAATCAAAACTTGGAAAAATTTTCTTCATTTGAATTCCTTAATATTTGTACTTGAGAGTTGAACTACCGGCTTTGAAATGGTCTAAATTGCGCCGGGGAAACACAGAAAGCGTGACGTGACAACCGTGTGTTGCATACTCTCATCTAAACATGCCTATCGACCAATGAGAAGAGCGCATGCTGTCTTAATATTTTATAACAAACTCAATAGAAACACAGTACATGTTTTCTATTTTTAATTACAATAAATTAAACTTACAGCTGTATAACAAAGGGAGAAGTAGTGTAGGAAAGAAGCACTCATCCGCTTGCCAACGTGAGTGTGAAAGTGTCGGGCGAGTACAAATCAACTGACCTTCACTGAATTGTTGCAAGTAGAATTCCAATTGATTAAACATGATCAGGATGAAACAAAAAATGACCTTCAAAGTGCTTGGCATATTTAACTGAGCATGTACAAGCATGTTGCTAAACAAGAGTGCAATCATTAGGTTACTAGTGCACATCTCTTGCAAAAAAAGCGGTATAATAGACGAAACCAATACATAATAAACACAGCACATCTTACCTCCAAAACCAAACTTAGTGCCACTGAGGAATGGCAAGGCTCAAAAACGTCTGACAATACATGTATATACCACAATTGACTCTATATTTTGACACCGAGTTACTACTATTGAACAATTTCCTAACTGGTTACTGTGGCCCACAACAGCCAAAGATCCTTTTGGATTTAATTTACATGACCTGTAACAGACACCATTACTTATAAAGAACATCTTACTTGCCGTCTTGACTCCCAAACAGCCTGACATCTCTGCCCTACTTTCCACTTAACACCTACTGAGCTGCAACATCTCCAACACCTCCCTTCTAAACATGAGATTAAAAAAAAAAAACCAAGAGATTAAAAAAGGCAATGCCTCCAACTTATAGACACCACACATACATTACAGAAATTAGTATGTTACATGTACATGTACATTTACAAGATTAGTGTAATTTTGGCAGCCTACAGAATATATGTACACATATGGTTTACTTTTTATGTCTTTTTGGTTTTAAAGCAAACTTTCCAAGTCACTTGATAAATCTTATTCTCAAGTTGTTGTCATATTCAAAAAAAAACAAAACAACAGTGTTCAAAGTTAAAAAAATTATTATCCACAGTTGTCCATATTCCCAAAAGCAAGATAACCTTACCCCAGGTTCTGGTTGTCCTTAAAATATTGCATACTTGTAAAATAGGTTTTTGAAACACTTTCCAGCTGCCAGGTGTCCTAGACTCAATACGATCTTGAGAAAAAATATTCCAAGTGCTGACTTTTTCACAGTGCCACATTTTGAACGCCTGTTGAGAAGCAAATCAATTTATTTGTAAGTTGGGTGAATCCAAACAGACAAAACAAAATGGTCTGTATGCAAACTGCTGATAATACATGTATTCAGCCAGTACCAAAGAGTTAGAACTTGTCTGCTCCCTTAAAAACACATCATATTCATTACTACATGCACATGTACAAGCTACAGTACCGGCTCAAAAGTAAGTTGACACTCGAAACCCGAAACCTCGAGACTCGATCCTCTAGCCAGTATGTTTGGAAAAGATTGTTAACTTCTTTCACACCGTAAATAAATTAAGAGAAGTGAACAACAATCAAACCCATACATACTAATGGCGTTGGACTCAATGCGCTATAACGCGAAGTCTAAACGCAGTCTAAAGCAGCGAAATGCGTACGAGTTTTAAACTTCTTTGCATTAAAAACACATGTGTTCAATTATTTTGCTTGTCCGGACCATTTTTGGTTATATTGGATAGCCAGACGACTGCTACTTTTGAGGCACTGTTATAAACAGTTTTACCTAAACATGTAGTCATAGCACTCTTTCCTAAAAACCATGAGCACCAATTTCAGGAAATAGAAAAAGGAAAAAAATATGGAAGATTTGTTGCCGAAGATAACATGTACATGCCAGCTACACCACAAGGAAGTGTGGAGCTTTACCAGACATCGAACCCTATCTCCAGACAATCTGATTTCAGGGTGAAAGCCTGTTAAAAAGAAAAGAGAACTCTTTCCGGAGGCCCATGCCGGCTTCTCCAAGTTCGGTTGCGTTACCGCACAGTAAAGACTGTGGTTTTGTGTCAAGTCACGAGTAATCCAAACCGTGCAGGTTTGCTGCAGTTTGCTGGTTACCTTTTGCCATTGCATCTCTTGGTCGCAACATGATAAACATTCCGAAATTTTCTCTGGTGTTCACGGTTTTACAGTAAAGACAGTCATACTCCCTTATGGAAGCCTTAGAAAATATACAAATGCCAAGATCCCAGACAGAAGAATGAACTTGCATGTACATGTAGACAGTTTAATTCGGCAGCCAGGTGTTCAACCAGAGGGGTGTCCAGCTGTCCTGTGGACACCCAGTTTTTAAAGAAATTGTTTTAATTTTCACATGTTGGTTTTATACACCTGTACATGTAAATTGTCCATTTCACAGATTCCTATAGTACACTTTGGATACTCACTTCTCTTGTGCTTTCGAGTTACGTTTGCTCGTACACTCTTTTCTTTTCTAAGGATGTTATTTTTCCGGCCCAGACTGAATATTCTTATCTTTTCTGCCGATTTTCGGCTGAAAATATTCTTGTATTATTCTTACATATAGCTTATGGCATTTTCGTTTTATTTAGAATCTATTAGGCTATCAAGTACAAGTGTTTGGTTCTGGATCTGGATCGCGTTCAGCACATTGTGCATGTGCTCTGGACACCACTTTTCGTAGCGAGGCCAAGATGTCACGTCAAAATATATTCTTATATAAAAAAGAGTTCATATCAAGACAATTGGTTTTTTTTTTAGTATCTGACTAGAACAATAACGTTCAATATTATTGTTTCAATGAGCAGAAATAAAAGAAAGCGGGGGCAGCTTTAGTGATAACTATTACTAGTGTTATGTTTTATTTCCCTCATTTATGGATTTATATGGACATTGTCTTCGGACAATTACATCTGTTGATGTCAGGAACTGAACTGGAGGCTGTGCCAGCGGATACAGTAAGCTTTGAACTCTGTATTTACTCGTATCTTAGAGCTATTTGTGTTCACTCTGATCGTGTATGTAGATTATATTTGTTTATAATAAACGTGTTGCTGTTATTTGAATGTCGCTGGTCCCACTCGTTACATATCTTGTTACACGTTCGTAACGCGAGCTTGCTATTAATTCATACACGTAAATGCGTGTAGGAATAACAAAGGTTTCTTCCTCCAATCTTAAATGCACGCATACCGGTGAAATTACACGCAAATGCGTGTAACTACCAGGCCCCAGTTGTTCGAAAGGTGGATAGGCCGGATAAATCACTATCCAATGGATAGCGTGGTTTGTTTTGTTAACACTTATCCGTTGGATAAGGATTTATCCGGCGCTATCGGGCTTTCGAACAACTGGGGCCAGATCAGTAAATTTTACGAGCAGTTAAGGTCATTCCACTGAAATAGAACCTACACTGAGATTTTTCTCAAACTTTGCCAATTGATTGTTTACATTATAGGAACTTAAATTTGGAAATAAAAATGAGGGGTCCCCATGTTCGTTTAGGAGCAACAGCACCTTGTTTATCCCATATAAACCCTTATAAAAGCACCACGATTGCTTGCTAAATTCACGTTTCCGACGATTGCTTTTTTCTCAAAACTGAGAATTGGCCCATATTTATTTTACATAGAGAAATTTACTAATCAAATCAAAACGACAAAAAAAAAATGATAGGTCACCGTACTCGTTTTCGAGAAAATGTCGATTTACCTCTTCGGCGAGGTCCAGTCGTAAAGAAAAAGCCGCCATTTTCTAATGCGCGCGCGCTAATCACGCGTAAAATTATGGGCAGTAGGGATGCGCAATGCAATACTGGGGAATGACCTTAATTACATGCACTGTCCACGCACTGCCCACGCACTGTCCACGAATACTACACGCAGACTACACGCATTTTACGCGCGTGTAGGTGCTGCAATCCCTTTGACCGGTACTGTATACAATACTTCGACAAAGATTTGAATCGTTCTTTTGTCAGCACTTTTGGTGAGATATATTTGAATTCTTTTGCACCGAAACACTTCCAGCAAAAATTAATTAACAAATAAATTTGACATCAAATCCATCATGTGGGGCGTGACGAGCTCGTGCATGCTCGATGAAAAAACAGACGGTTGCTCGGAGTGGTTTCTCTCTCGTTTGGTGAAGAAGAAACCAGCTGCTCACAGGGTAGTTTTGCTTTGAACATTCCGTTGTTTTGCAAAAGAGAAATGAGCATCCTGTCACGAGCAAGTGCCCTGCCACAAATAAGTGCCCTGTCACGAATAAGCGCCTTGTCACGAGTAAGCTCCCTGTCACAAATAAGCGCCTTGTCTTGAATAAGCACCCTGTCAGAAATGAGTGCACCATCATGAATAAGTTCCCTGTCACAAATAAGCGACCTGTCTCAAATAAGTGCCCTGTCACAAATAAGCACCCTGTCACCAATAAGCGCCCTGTCTCAAATAAACGCCCTGTCACAAATAAGTGCCCTGTCACAAATAAGCGCCCTGTCACGAATAAGTGCCCTGTCACAAATAAGTACCCTATCACGAATAAGCGCTCTGTCAAGAATGAGTGCCCTGTCAAGAATGAGTGCCCTATCATGAATAGGTGCCCTGTCACTAATAAGCACCCTGTCACCAATAAGCGCCCTGTCAGGAATGAGTGCCCTATCATGAATAAGTGCCCTGTCACAAATAAGTGCCCTGTTCGAAAGGTGGATAGGCCGGATAAATCACTATCCAATGGATAGCGTGGTTTGTTTTGTTAACACTTATCCGTTGGATAAGGATTTATCCGGCGCTATCGGGCTTTCGAACAACTGGGCCAGATCAGTAAATTTTACGAGCAGTTAAGGTCATTCCACTGAAATAGAACCTACACTGAGATTTTTCTCAAACTTTGCCAATTGATTGTTTACATTATAGGAACTTAAATTTGGAAATAAAAATGAGGGGTCCCCATGTTCGTTTAGGAGCAACAGCACCTTGTTTATCCCATATAAACCCTTATAAAAGCACCACGATTGCTTGCTAAATTCACGTTTCCGACGATTGCTTTTTTCTCAAAACTGAGAATTGGCCCATATTTATTTTACATAGAGAAATTTACTAATCAAATCAAAACGACAAAAAAAAAATGATAGGTCACCGTACTCGTTTTCGAGAAAATGTCGATTTACCTCTTCGGCGAGGTCCAGTCGTAAAGAAAAAGCCGCCATTTTCTAATGCGCGCGCGCTAATCACGCGTAAAATTATGGGCAGTAGGGATGCGCAATGCAATACTGGGGAATGACCTTAATTACATGCACTGTCCACGCACTGCCCACGCACTGTCCACGAATACTACACGCAGACTACACGCATTTTACGCGCGTGTAGGTGCTGCAATCCCTTTGACCGGTACTGTATACAATACTTCGACAAAGATTTGAATCGTTCTTTTGTCAGCACTTTTGGTGAGATATATTTGAATTCTTTTGCACCGAAACACTTCCAGCAAAAATTAATTAACAAATAAATTTGACATCAAATCCATCATGTGGGGCGTGACGAGCTCGTGCATGCTCGATGAAAAAACAGACGGTTGCTCGGAGTGGTTTCTCTCTCGTTTGGTGAAGAAGAAACCAGCTGCTCACAGGGTAGTTTTGCTTTGAACATTCCGTTGTTTTGCAAAAGAGAAATGAGCATCCTGTCACGAGCAAGTGCCCTGCCACAAATAAGTGCCCTGTCACGAATAAGCGCCTTGTCACGAGTAAGCTCCCTGTCACAAATAAGCGCCTTGTCTTGAATAAGCACCCTGTCAGAAATGAGTGCACCATCATGAATAAGTTCCCTGTCACAAATAAGCGACCTGTCTCAAATAAGTGCCCTGTCACAAATAAGCACCCTGTCACCAATAAGCGCCCTGTCTCAAATAAACGCCCTGTCACAAATAAGTGCCCTGTCACAAATAAGCGCCCTGTCACGAATAAGTGCCCTGTCACAAATAAGTACCCTATCACGAATAAGCGCTCTGTCAAGAATGAGTGCCCTGTCAAGAATGAGTGCCCTATCATGAATAGGTGCCCTGTCACTAATAAGCACCCTGTCACCAATAAGCGCCCTGTCAGGAATGAGTGCCCTATCATGAATAAGTGCCCTGTCACAAATAAGTGCCCTGTCTGAAATATAAAGCGCCCTGTCATGAATAAGCGCCCTATCATGATTAATTGCCCTGTCACTAATAAGTTCCCTGTCACGACTAAGCGCCCTGTCTTAAATAAGTGCCCTGTCACGAATAAGTGCTCTGTCTC
>JAHPZR010047158.1:0-15916 GCA_019787425.1 Platygyra sinensis | reverse complement strand
TCCGAGCTCTCGTCTCGCCTCTCTTTCCTTTGTAAAAATATTGATATGTTCATATGAGAGGCCTGGCTGGCCCGGTTACTGAGATCTCGGTAACCGGGATGAAATTTTCCCCATGCATATTAACACTCCAGCCCGGTGACCGGGATGAAACATTTTAGACAAAATAGCTTCGCTCTCACCACATAGCGGTCAAAATGGCATAATTTTGGTCTTGTATGTATTTCCACTTTAGGAGTATGCGAATCAGCTTTATTAGAAAAGTTAAAAGAGTCCACAAAGCTATGACAGTCGCGAACAATACAAGGTTATGTTCCACCATTTCGGTTGTGTTTCTTGAATTCATCCCGGTCGACCGGGCTGAAATTTCCCATATGAACACATCACAGAATTTGTACTGGTTACCGGGCTCATATGAAGAGGCCCTGAATGTGTTGCAATATACTGTGTCAATTAAAAGATTTATGGAAATTGTCATAGGGTGAACAAGTGATCATGCAAACCTAGAGAAATTTAAGGTTAAGTAGAGCAATATTTGCCATTGATATGGATAGTGGAAGAGTCTGAAATACTTGTTCCCTGTGATATGCAGGAAATGTCCTTGGGTACTCCTAGGCAGTATTTTTAAATCAGAGGATTTTTACCATTAACACTTTACCATTTTTTAGTATCTCTGCTTTTACAGTGGCCACAGTGAACAAAACTTAAAAATAGTATTCACACCAATTTTGACCAAGCTGCAGTTTATATACTAAAACATAAAGAACCTAAAGCAACCATAGGAACCACATCAATAATCATAATTGCACAGAAACAGTTTATCTAATACACAAATTCAAATTTTGGTGGAAATCACACATACAGAGTCCCATAAAATATTGCGAATACAGAAGTAGTGCATTTTTTGGCATTCTCCTTGGCTTTTCTGTTGTGTTTCAGTACAGGTCCCTAAAAAATATTGTTTTGGTGACCATGATAATATTGAGCATAACCCTAAGAAAACCCTTAGAGCTTGAAACCTCTGAGCAGCAGATATGGTATATATGCAGAAAAAAATGGTGAGATTTGCCTTAGTCTTCTTAGTCTTAGTATCTTGAGTGGTGTACAAATATTTTTTTCTTTAATGTGTTGAATAATTATTATAATCATGTTCAAACATGGAATTGAACTATAATTTTAAACTATTTGTGCGAATGATTTCATCACCTATAGAATAATTTATGAGCTAAACCGCAGTGTTGAAGTGGAGTCAATCAGAGCTTTCAAATTCTTGTATCAGGAAGCCTAATACAAATGATAGAATTCAAAAATAATTTGGGATTTTGTGGACAAAATAGGTTTTAACACTAGATGTACAATGTATGTAGATTTTCAAGGTTATACTTCAATTGAGGCACTACACAACAAACACAATATTTACTCTCCTGAACAAAAAATAATACAGATTTTATTAGGGTTAAAAACTTTATAAATTTCCATAAGATTAATAATTATACCACACATTTAAATGAATAGGTCTGGGCCACCTATTACAATGTGAAAAAAAAATAAGAAAATTTTCATGTAACATTACACAAATTTTATAACGATCACAATTTGAAACACAATTTCAATTAAGATTTTATGGAGAAAATTTATTATTGGCAGTCATTTGCATGTTCTTTTGCATGATTTTAGTCTTTGATACAGTGTAAGGTTTAATAGAAATTATATTGCTCTTAATAAATAAGGATTATATTTTTGATTTTCAGATTTAACATAATAATATAGCTCTGAGTTTATCTTAAAGAAATAATATATAATTATATCATGCATGTGTTGTAATGATTTCCTATGCCTCAATAAACATATGTTTAGTTATGAGCACGTGTACTCTATTTAGTCATGCAATAATGTGCATGTAGTTTCAATTTGAATGCGTGAGTTCCTTTTCAGCTATGGAGGAGTTATATTGCAGCTCCTAGCTGAAAATCCATGAATTCAGTACAAGTGGAGTTGACACATTTGGAGTTAAAACAATCCCTAAAAGGGATTCTTTCTTGGTGTTATAATAGCTACAAGTAGAGTAAAATCAACTCCAGATTTGTAGTTAAATTTAGGAGTTGAAATAACCCTGAAAAAGGAGTAATTTTGAACCTAAATGTTTAACTCCGATTTTGGGGTTTAAATAACTCCACCAGAAGTAAAAATAACTCCACATTAGGAGTAAAAGTTACACCGATATTGGGTTTAAAATAACTCCCACTAAAAGAGTTAAAATAACTCCAAAAAAGGGATTATTTTGAACCGAAAATTTTAACTCCAATTTTGGAGTTGAAATAACTCCACCAGAAGTAAAAATAACTCCACATTAGGAGTAAAAGTTACACCGATATTGGGCTTAAAATAACTCCCACAAAAGAGTAAAAATAACTCCAGAAAAGGGATTATTTTGAACCGAAAATTTTAACTCCATTTTTGGAGTTGAAATAACTCCTTGAAAATTACTGTGCAGGATTTTAGGGTGTAAGGTGGGCACGTGACCAGCCGATGCCAGGGCCTTTTCCTGCCCCGACCCCAAGCCAGGGAAAAGGCCCGGGGAACGAGGTTGGTAATTCCCAGTCCTTGTGAAACAAAGCCATACGATTATCGGAAACTCCGCTTCAAGGCTTGGCAAAATCTAGATATTGTACTTTTCGGCGAGGAGTTTATATTTTAGCAGGTCATGTTAGTTTAGGTAAGGTTAGTTAGCAGGACAAGTTAGTACCGCTTCAATTGCTCAGGATGTAAGATTGAAAAGACCGACCATCAGTATATAAGGCAAACCCGTCAAATACTGTCAGGGTCTTGTGGTTACAGCTCCTGGGGCTGATGCACTGGTTGACAAGGCTTTACACCATACTTCCCTGGGTGAATCGGTTCAGGCTTTATCTCATGGCCCAGGATGTCTGTTTTGGAATAGAATTGGGAAGTACTTCTCTGACCCTCTTCGTTAGCGACGAGGGTCACTCCGGCAAAACATGAGTCCCTTTTACTCACTGGCTCACAGAGAAGATGTCCACTAAATCCAGCAGTTGAATTGCCAGTTAGTTTTTGTTTCCAAGGTGTGGGTCAGATCAGAGTCGCGGATTTCTCAATGAGCCTCGTCATGTTTTGTGAACAATCAATTGCGTAATTTTTACGCGCAGTTTCCCAAGGAGATTTATTATTATTTTTTTTATTTTCGTTCATATGTCATGAGGCTTTACCTAATTTTTTCGATCCTCACCGCTGATCTCACATGTGTTGATTTTGCTGTTAACGCATGGGGACAGACTGCGACAACTAACGTCCAAAGGTGCTCTTTGGGTGTCACATACAAAACGATCAATTGCCACCGTAGACACACCCATTTTCTTATGTCCGATTTCAGTGTAAAGTGCCTATGAAATGAAATTTTCGCCCACTTTTTTAAGTCTAAAATATTGAAGCCTATGATCCTCTGATTCGTAATTTTCGAGTTTGGGCTTCGGACAGGCGCGTACGAATTTTTACTCGAGCTTCAAAGTTGGCCAATTCGAGTCAAAAATGTGCGACATTCCGCGCGCGGTCAAAATATGCAAATTAGTATGGCGTTATACCCCCCTCCAAAATTCAAACTTCTGTTTACAACATTGTTGCTTTGAATTATTGCTCGTTTTCAGATTCCAATATCCAACTTCACATTGAATTGTCATGGGGCAATGTTGAATTGTAGAAGTTGGATATTGGAATGTGAAAACGAGCAATAATTCAAAGCAACAATGTTGCAAACAAGAGTTTGAATTTTGGCGGGGATATAACGCCATAAATAGGCTTTTGTACATTATGCTTTTATTTCCCCACTAAAATGCTCCACCTTAATGCTCTATTTTTTCCACCAAAATGTTCGGTTTCCCACAAAAATGTCACTAAAATGCTCGGTTAATGCAAATACATGGGGGTTTTAAATTTTCATAATTTTAACGTTTCAACACCATTAACAGTTCAAAGTACTTAACAAAAACGTATACTTAATATAAAAAGTTAACAACAACATATGTAAAAGTTTAATACACTAAAAGATAATTTTCTGAATGATTTGTTGCTCTGTTAATCCCTTGTCCCTTTCGATGACTCTTGGGTGAACAGGTTAAGTTAAAGTCTTCATTTTCACATAAAAAATAATGACAGAATGATTTTTTCTATATTCTGTGGGAAAAAAATATTAATTTTCTGGGAAAATGCCACTAAAATGCTCGAATAATGCTCAATGCTTTTACCTCACTAAAATGCTCGAAGAAATGCTAGCATAATGTACAAAAGCCTAGCCATAAATTAGTATAGTTGACGTCGTAACGTGTGTAAAACCTTCAAACCATCAAAACATCTGGAAGGAATAAAAAATATAAGCGAAGGAGTGGGAAGGTTTTCGTTACCGGAGGGCCTGTTTTAGCGAGCTGCAAAACACCTCTTACACAGAAGGCACTGTCTTGCTTATATTTTTAAAAGCCGAAGTCAGAAGACCACATTGTTCGCGACTGGATTTGTTTGGATACACCGGCCCAACTGCAGGCACGCACGATTTCGGCTGATGATTTCTTGCAGACTTGTAACATAACATTTATGTTATCAGGACATGTTAGCACGATAATCCTAATGCGAGAATGCGATAACAAACATAGGGAAATTTGTTTGTTAAAATAACTCAGAGCCGAAAAATGTAACAAATCCGTGTTTGCTTCGGGTTGCTTCAAGACGCTTTGTTTACCGTTCGGAGAGGGAGAGAGAGAGAAAGCGGAAAAAAAACAAAAAAACAAAACAAAAACAAAACTGCCCACGTCGGTAGAATCAGGAAAATAGTACACTGCATTCGAATCATGTTTAGTTTGCCTTATAACTATAAACCAAATTTATCACCATTCGAGCCAAGCCGTTCGGTTAGCGCGATGTCTGTTCCGTGACAGTTTCGTGATACAAATCGGGAGTCACGTTGCAGAACAAGACACATGCACATACAGGGCATTGTATAAAAGACGAAATGTAAAGAAGGGGACTAAAAGCAATCCACGGTATAACACGGAAATTTTTTACTTTTCGGTCTGAGTTTTCGAGACACCCAACGAGCGGGCGAGTATTTATCCAAGCAGAAAAAGGAAATGCTGTTTGAAGCAACTAGAACATGCGTTTAATTGGATTACGGTCGTTTCGCCCGATGTTCTGTTCGCCCGGGGTCGTTTCGCCCGGAGTAAGAAGTCGTTTCGCCCGGAATGAGGGTCCACATAGGTATGTTGGTGGGCGCCTTTTTAGAACGCGGAATATTCACACACTTTTTTCGCCTGTTTATTTGTGTTAGACTCGTCATTAGATCGATCACCCAAAAATCTTGAACTTGACTTGACACTTTTTACTGTTAGATCCAGTAGATGAAGTAGAAAAAGACTTATTTTCAATCCTCGGGCGAAACGACTTCTTACTCCGATGTTTGCAGCATGCGTGTGAGATTTATAACACAACCGCGACGAAACTGGTTAAATCAAGTTAAATATTTTGCCTAAGTGAGCACCGCTTTCACCATTTTCTTACATTGATGGCATGTCAGATTTATAGTTTACCAATTTAAGCCTGTTTCCTTGTTTTCGAATCGAGATTCTAAGGTCACAAAGCGTATACCATCTTCGTCCTCCTCATCTTCCTCCGTCACTTCTCCTTCTTCGACGATCCGACTCGATAGAGCTGAACGATCGAATTAAAAGTGCCTTCCCCTTCAACCGCTAATTGCAGCGACTCAACATCACACGAAGATGATGTGTTACTGTATAATTTATCATCTGAGAACTTTTTCCACAGCATAAAACCGCCAAAAAGACAGCTCAGTGAGTGCTAAGATTATAGAAAATACACTGACTCTAATTGAGTTTAATAGCTTAATTAGCTTTGTAACCATAATGCAAGTTTTCATTGTTCATTGTAAGTTAACTGGCATTTTTCACACCCTCCCTCCCTCCCTCTGCTATGTCGCAATCCTTTTGGTAAAAAAAAAGGATATATCTGCTAACCAGCTGTAACATTAATCTCAGTTATTTTGCTGCAGCCGTCACGAGAAACTGTGCTGATCTGCACAAATCTGGAAATGTAACCAGTGGTGTGTACTCGGTCAATCCAGATGATGGCGACCCATTTGATGTTTATTGTGACCAGACAACAGAAGGTGGAGGGTGGACAGTGTTTCAAAAGAGATTTGACGGCTCGGTTGATTTTTACCTTGATTGGGGAGACTACAAACGAGGGTTCGGAAACCTGAATGGCGAGTTCTGGCTTGGACTGGACAAGATAAACCGGCTGACCAAGGAAGGGAAACACAAACTTCGAGTAGAGCTTACAGACACTCAAGGACAAACTGACTATGCTGATTACGACACGTTTGCTGTGGCGAGTGAGAGAGTCAAATATCGGCTAAGCCTGGGGTCTTACTCTGGTGAGCGAGTTAAACTGAATTAGAAGTCAAAAAAACAACAACAACAACAACAACAACGATCTTATGTCACTTTATTTGTTTAACTTAGGCTGCTTTTTACAGCTCTCCAGAACAACACCCTCCTTGCTCTGCAGAATTTTTCATATCCTACGAAAGCTGAATTCAATAATTGTCAAGTATTTGCTGTTGCCCAGCGCAGATATTTGCCATTAATTAAAGGCTCTTCACAACGCTTCAAAATATGCACCTTACTTAAGATGGAACCGCGGAGAGAAATCATATTGTCTGCTTCAAATGAATATCTGTGCTTTGAGACTAAAAACAGTAGAAAATGATCCACTGGATTTCACTTTTAAATAGACCCTTTGCATAAATGGCCTAAATTTAAATAACAATACTCGGTACATCCTTGGCCTCACATTCATGTAAAAATTTCCTTTTTCTTGAAACATGAATGTGAGGCTAAGGATGTACCAAGTATTGTTATTCAAATTTAGGCGCCATTTATGCAAAGGTCTATGGCTTTTCTTGTTGTAGAAATACTAAATCAAAGACAGCTAATTAAATATGCATAAATTAGCGACAAACGGCCATTTTTGGAGGGGTCCCCCTAACTTGAAGAGAATAAAATATTTTAACCTAAAGTTTTTGCCATAATCATTTACTCACCAAACCCAACATTTGTGCCAAGTTTGAGCGAAATCTGTGAATTGATTTGTATCATCTCCTACCTGGTTCTGCCTGGTTTTTTTAAGGACGCACTCTTAAAAACCACGTCAGACCTGTCACAAACTATTTTTTCTCAAGTATTTGTCAATTCCTTTCATAGAGTTTTTAACTTTTGTAATTACATCTGCAAATGGTTAGACGTTTAAATCCTTTAGGATAGGCGTTACTATTATAGGCCCCGTCTCTCCATTTTCAATGCTACCTGGTTAGGACTGGACGTTAAAAACCTACACACTTATTGCACAGAGTAGGACACGGAATTCCCGTCGTTGTGGTTTGGCCTTGTCTTGGCGCTTCACGTAGGGTTAACCTCGCGTTAGGCCTTTCCCCTTTAATTTAACAGGTTTGTGTAAATGCATATAGGAAGATCTTAATAAAAGACTGTGACAAGTTTGGGAGTTCTTTTACCATAACTCATCAATCGATGCGTGAGTCACAGTTTAAGTTTATGTTTTATCTTTAGGCCACCTTTAGTAGTGTCTCGTCTCGACCAAGCAATGTTGCGCGTCGGATTCAAATTGTAGATACCTTACCCCCGTATCACATTAAATCCTTTTGAGCTAACTATCAAACTATACCAAAAAGTTTGAAAAAAATGAATTTTTCGTGACGATAAAATATGAGCTTCGGAAACATCTTTTGGTTTTGATTTATTCGTTTGCCCTCAATATTAGACAGTAACCTGATTGACATGTAATCAACAAGAGAGTGTTTGTGTTTTATTTCCGATTTACTCCCAGAGCGAATTTTCTTCTCTCACTCTATATTTTCAAAGTACTTTGTAACAAACACGTCTGGAAACTAAGAGACAAGTTAAATGAGAGAAAAATGCCTTGAATTTGTAGCGTCCTGGTTTAGGTTGATAGCCAGGTCTATATAATTCAATTTGGTATAGAGGTTTATTTATGCTCGGTTTAAAACGGTCGCGCTACAAGCTTGGACGTGAAACACCTCTAAACGTATACGGTTACTTTCATAGTGTATAAACCAACGTTGCTGACTTATTTGCGTCCAATATTTTTTCAGACTAATTCTGAGATATTCTTACTCCACTGTAGCGAGGAGAATATCTCCTTGATCGTTCGTAAATTAAATAGTCCCACCTCCTGGGAACACCTCTGCAAAACCCATAATATGTACGACGTTCCTAACACTATTATTTTTACCCAGGAACTGCTGGCGACTCTTTTAATTATCACGTTGGAGCTCCTTTTTCCACCAAAGATCGCGATAACGACTATAAGTCCTATAACTGTGCAACAAAGCATAAGGGAGGATGGTGGTACACTTCTTGTCGTGACTCAAACCTGAATAGTCTCTATTATAACGGTTCCCATGATTCCTACGGTGATGGCATCAACTGGATTTCATGGAAGGGAAATCACTACTCTGCCATGAGATCTGAGATGAAAATAAGACCTGCAGATTTTTAGACATGCCTTGATTGTAGCCTGTTGGCTAATTACACGTACTTGGTGATGAATAAAACAGCATTTATTCAGAGGCTTTTAGTTCTATTTGTCTCTTAAGGGCGATGGGCGGAAAGATGTGATGCTATTTTTTTTGAGCTCTTCAGAGCCGCACAGGTTCTATTGCATGTGCTTCGAAGGAAAATACATGCAAAATAAAAGAGAAAGAAAAGAAAGCCATTACAGAAAACTGAAAACAAAACTATGCATCCAAGCGAGTATTCTTGGCTTGCACGTGACGTCTTCATTTTCTAAAATCTAAAATTAAAGAGCCACCAAAGTTTGTTATATTCATCAAGTATAAGAGAGGGTAAATTGATATCTCTAGCTCGTTTCGTCTGGAAACTAGCGCGTTTTGAATTTCAGAGCTATGGCGGTGCGTGACATAAAGCTGCTTAGGGAATGTGGCTACGTAAATGCTTGTTTGTTCAGTAAAGAATTGGTTCATGCTTAGCGTGCGTATATCAAGTTATGGATGCACACGGGAAGTTTGAAAGCACGAAAGAAGCGTAAGAGTTGCTCGAGGCGATAGCCGAGAGCAACTCTAGCTTCTTGAGTGCTCTCCAAACTTCCCACTGTAAAAACTGACTAGTTAAACTAACCAATTAAAAATGTTGCAAAATGCATCTGAGGCAACCCACATTTAAGTGGTTAATACGACCAATTTAAATTGGTAAAAGAACCATTTTTTTCTGGTTTAAAATAACCGATTCTTGTCAGTTGTATTAACTATGGGGTGGTTATATTAACTTTTACGTTTAGTTGAATCTTCTCCTGTGTAGAAGTTGTTTTGACATTTATCAACAGTCGAATTAACCGATTCATAATAAGTCAAAAACCACTATTTTTACAGAGTTGAAATAACCCAACATTTCATTGTTTTAACTTTGCAAATCAGTCCATTTAACCCATGTAAAAAGTACCAAGGATGCATCTGAGACAACCCATTTTTTTTAGTTACTTTCCGTTATTTCGATTATAAAAAATTGGTTATTCAAAAAAGTAGTAACCCCAGAAAATCAGTGTGTAGGTTTTTAACGTCCAGTCCTAACCAGGTAGCATTGAAAATGGAGAGACGGGGCCTATAATAGTAACGCCTATCCTAAAGGATTTAAAACGTCTAACCATTTGCAGATGTAATTACAAAAGTTAAAAACTCTATGAAAGGAATTGACAAATACTTGAGAAAAAATAGTTTGTGACAGGTCTGACGTGGTTTTTAAGAGTGCGTCCTTAAAAAAACCAGGCAGAACCAGGTAGGAGATGATACAAATCAATTCACAGATTTCGCTCAAACTTGGCACAAATGTTGGGTTTGGTGAGTAAATGATTATGGCAAAAACTTTAGGTTAAAATATTTTATTCTCTTCAAGTTAGGGGGACCCCTCCAAAAATGGCCGTTTGTCGCTAATTTATGCATATTTAATTAGCTGTCTTTGATTTAGTATTTCTACAACAAGAAAAGCCATAGACCTTTGCATAAATGGCGCCTAAATTTGAATAACAATACTGGTACATCCTTAGCCTCACATTCATGTTTCAAGAAAAAGGAAATTTTTACATGAATGTGAGGCTAAGGATGTACCGAGTATTGTTATTTAAATTTAGGCCCATTTATGCAAAGGGTCTATGTAAAAGTGAAATCCAGTGGATCATTTTCTACTATTTTTAGTCTCAAAGTACAGATATTCATTTGAAGCAGACAATATGATTTCTCTCCGCGGTTCCATCTTAAGTAAGGTGCATATTTTGAAGCGTTGTGAAGAGCCTTTAATTAATGGCAAATATCTGCGCTGGGCAACAGCAAATACTTGACAATTATTGAATTCAGCTTTCGTAGGATATGAAAAATTCTGCAGAGCAAGGAGGGTGTTGTTCTGGAGTGCTGTAAAAAGCAGCCTAAGTTAAACAAATAAAGTGACATAAGATTGTTGTTGTTGTTGTTGTTTTTTTTTTTGGCTTCTAATTCAGTTTAACTCGCTCACCAGAGTAAGACCCCAGGCTTAGCCGATATTTGACTCTCTCACTCGCCACAGCAAACGTGTCGTAATCAGCATAGTCAGTTTGTCCTTGAGTGTCTGTAAGCTCTACTCGAAGGTTGTGTTTCCCTTCCTTGGTCAGCCGGTTTATCTTGTCCAGTCCAAGCCAGAACTCGCCATTCAGGTTTCCGAACCCTCGTTTGTAGTCTCCCCAATCAAGGTAAAAATCAACCGAGCCGTCAAATCTCTTTTGAAACACTGTCCACCCTCCACCTTCTGTTGTCTGGTCACAATAAACATCAAATGGGTCGCCATCATCTGGATTGACCGAGTACACACCACTGGTTACATTTCCAGATTTGTGCAGATCAGCACAGTTTCTCGTGACGGCTGCAGCAAAATAACTGAGATTAATGTTACAGCTGGTTAGCAGATATATACTTTTTTTTTTACCTAAAGGATTGCGACATAGCAGAGGGAGGGAGGGAGGGTGTGAAAAATGCCAGTTAACTTACAATGAACAATGAAAACTGGCATTATGGCTACAAAGCTAATTAAGCTATTAAACTAACTTAGAGTCAGTGTATTTCCTATAATGTTAGCACTCACTGAGCTGTCTTTTTGGCGGTTTTATGCTGTGGAAAAAGTTCTCAGATGATAAATTATACAGTAACACATCATCTTCGTGTGATGTTGAGTCGCTGCAATTAGCGGTTGAAGGGGAAGGCACTTTTAATTCGATCGTTCAGCTCTATCGAGTCGGATCGTCGAAGAAGGAGAAGTGACGGAGGAAGATGAGGAGGACGAAGATGGTATACGCTTTGTGACCTTAGAATCTCGATTCGCAAACAAGGAAACAGGCTTAAATTGGTAAACTATAAATCTGACAATCCATCAATGTAAGAAAATGGTGAAAGCGGTGCTCACTTAGGCAAAATATTTAACTTGATTCAACCAGTTTCGTCGCGGTTGTGTTATAAATCTCACACGCATGCTGCAAACATCGGAGTAAGAAGTCGTCTCGCCCGAGGATTGAAAATAAGTCTTTTTCTACTTCATCTACTGGATCTAAGAGTAAAAAGTATCAAGTCAAGTTCAAGATTTTTGGGTGATCGATCTAATGACGAGTCTAACACAAATAAACAGGCGAAAAAAGTGTGTGAATATTCCGCATTCTAAAAAGGCGCCCACCAACATACCTATGTCGACCCTCATTCCGGGCGAAACGACTTCTTACTCCGGGCGAAACGACCCCGGGCGAACAGAACATCGGGCGAAACGACCGTAATTCAATTAAACGCATGTTCCAGTTGCTTCAAACAGCATTTCCTTTTTCTGCTTGGATAAATACTCGCCCGCTCGTTGGGTGTCTCGAAAACTCAGACCGAAAAGTAAAACATTTCCGTGTTATACCGTGGATTGCTTTTAGTCCCCTTCTTTACATTTCGTCTTTTATACAATGCCCTGTATGTGCATGTGTCTTGTTCTGCAACGTGACTCCCGATTTGTATCACGAAACTGTCACGGAACAGACATCGCGCTAACCGAACGGCTTGGCTCGAATGGTGATAAATTTGGTGTATAGTTATAAGGCAAACCAAACATGATTCGAATGCAGTGTACTATTTTCCTGATTCTACCGACGTGGGCAGTTTTGTTTTTGTTTTTGTTTTTGTTTTTTTCCGCTTTCTCTCTCTCTCCCTCTCCGAACGGTAAACAAAGCGTCTTGAAGCAACCCGAAGCAAACACGGATTTGTTACATTTTTCGGCTCTGAGTTATTTTAACAAACAAATTTCCCTATGTTTGTTATCGCATTCTCGCATTAATTAGGATAATCATAAAAATTACAATTTCCTCGATTGTGATTGGTTTAAAAAACTCCTATTTCCCACTAATTCACTTGTCTAGCTGTTATCGGACAGTTTGTTATCGGACACCTTGTTATCGGACAGTTTGTTATCGGACAGTTCAATAAGCCAATCACATTCAAAGATGTAGTTAAAATTAACCAATCACATTTAAAGTTGTGGTTTAAATCAACCAATCACAACCTTGGTTTCAATCACCATAGAAACAAGTGTACAAACTCCTATATTGGGGCTTTCTTCAAAATGGAGAATTCTTTCCCTTGAACAATGATTATGTTTTAGAAGACAGAAGTGATTTATTTTATTCTGTGGTACAAATGTTTATGCAAACTATCCAGACGAGTTCCTTTGTGGATATGTTAACATGTTCAGATGAAGTTCAGCCATCCACAGCATTGTTTATCGCTTCGCAACAACCGCGGCAAACGGAGGTAAACATCCACCCGGCTGTAATACCATTGCACAGTACGCTAGTATTTCCTCCCTCGAAAATCCACATTTTGTTCAACAAAATCAAAATACAGGAACAATGACAGTAGACCAATCCAAGTTTTCCCCTTGTGTCAGACGGAGAAATTTCAGAAATAAATAATAGTAAAACCACAGCCTCCAAAAACATCGCTCGAGCAACTAAATCATGGATGGCAGCATAGGTAGAACGTTGTAAAGCCAAAAACATCAATGCATTTAACTGCCAGTGAAAGACGAGAATTGTTTCACATTGCTAGCGGATACGTGCCTGTACAATCCAGCTCGATATCTGCGATTTCTTCGACATTCCCTTTGCACAGTTCGGTGCCTGCAGCTTCAGCAAATCCACCAGCTGTAGGAGAATGTTCGACCAGCAGTTCCAATCAGTTCAAACCAAGTTTCTTCATTAGCGAATGTGGCAGAATTCACCGGTATGCCGTCGTCCAAATACAGCATGGCTACAAAAATCTCTCGGCGCCATTTTACATTTTCAAGAAACAGTTCAGTGTGTTTAAAAAACACCAGCAACTTAGAAAATTCCCGTCCCAAAAAGCCAAGGAAACGAAGAATCATGATTGACCCTGGCTCTGATGTTTACAACTTGAAGTGAGCTGTCTATTGACTCAGCTTAAAAACCTTGAATCTTGCTGGAAAAACTGCCCTGGCAAGCGTTCGGAATTAACCAAATTCCGCAAAGTTCTGCGCAGTTGAGAGTTTTTCATGCATGGTTGCGTTTTTGACTGACATAAGACTTGTTTTTCGCTCGTCACTTGGCAACCAGCATATCCATTTTGACTGTTGTCGATTTCAGAGGGACTGTCTTTCAGAGGGACATTAAATGCAAATTTTTCCTTTATTTCATAACTTTGATATTCTTCTTTTCTCGGAAATTGTAATTTTTATGATTAATTGGTAATAAGACTTCGTGTCGTCCAATTCTGTCTGTAATCATACTCGTAATAAACAAATCGGACTCCCGCTGCGCGGTCGTCCGATTTTGTTATCACTCGTATGATTACAGACCGAATTGGACTCCACTCAGTCCTATTACCATTACTTATCGTGCTAACATGTCCTGATAACATAAATGTTATGTTACAAGTCTGCAACAAGAAATCATTAGCCGAAATCGTGCGTGCCTGCAGTTGGGCCGGTGTATCCAAACAAATCCAGTCGCGAACAATGTGGTCTTCTGACTTCGGCTTTCAAAAATATAAGCAAGACAGTGCCTTCTGGGTAAGAGGTGTTTTGCAGCTCGCTAACACAGGCCCTCCTGTAACGAAAACCTTCCCACTCCTTCGCTTATATTTTTTATTCCTTCGAGATGTTTTGATGGCTTGAAGGTTTTACACACGTTACGACGTCAACTATACTAATTTATGGCTAGGCTTTTGTACATTATGCTAGCATTTCTTCGAGCATTTTAGTGAGGTAAAAGCATTGAGCATTATTCGAGCATTTTAGTGGCATTTTCCCAGAAAATTAATATTTTTTTCCCACAGAATATAGAAAAAATCATTCTGTCATTATTTTTTATGTGAAAATGAAGACTTTAACTTAACCTGTTCACCCAAGTGTCATCGAAAGGGACAAGGGATTGACAGAGCAACAAATCATTCAGAAAATTATCTTTTAGTGTATTAAACTTTTACATATGTTGTTGTTAACTTTTTATATTAAGTATACGTTTTTGTTAAGCACTTTGAACTGTTAATGGTGTTGAAACGTTAAAATTATGAAAATTTAAAACCCCCATGTATTTGCATTAACCGAGCATTTTAGTGACATTTTTGTGGGAAACCGAACATTTTGGTGGAAAAAATGGAGCATTAAGGTGGAGCATTTCAGTGGGGAAATAAAAGCATAATGTACAAAAGCCTATTTATGGCGTTATATCCCCGCCAAAATTCAAACTCTTGTTTGCAACATTGTTGCTTTGAATTATTGCCCGTTTTCACATTCCAATATCCAACTGCTACAATTCAACATTGCCCCTTGACAATTCAATGTGAAGTTGGATATTGGGATGTGAAAACGAGCAATAATTCAAAGCAACAATGTTGCAAACAGAAGTTTGAATTTTGGCGGGGATATAACGCCATACTAATTTGCATATTTTGACCGCGCGCGGAATGTCGCACATTTTTGACTCGAATTGGCCAACTTTGAAGTTCGAGTAAAAATTCGTACGTGCCTGTCCGAAGCCCAAACTCGAAAATTACGAATCAGAGGATCATAGGCTTCAATATTTTAGACTTAAAAAAGTGGGCGAAAATTTCATTTCATAGGCACTTTACACTGAAATCTGACATAAGAAAATGGGTGTGTCTACGGTGGCAATTGATCGTTTTGTATGTGACACCCAAAGAGCACCTTTGGACGTTAGTTGTCGCAGTCTGTCCCCATGCGTTAACAGCAAAATCAACACATGTGAGATCAGCGGTGAGGATCGAAAAAATTAGGTAAAGCCTCATGACATATGAACGAAAATAAAAAATAAATAAATAAATCTCCTTGGGAAACTGCGCGTAAAAATTACGCAATTGATTGTTCACAAAACATGACGAGGCTCATTGAGAAATCCGCGACTCTGATCTGACCCACACCTTGGAAACAAAAACTAACTGACAATTCAACTGCCGGATTTAGTGGACATCTTCTCTGTGAGCCAGTGAGTAAAAGGGACTCATGTTTTGCCGGAGTGACCCTCGTCGCTAACGAAGAGGGTCAGAGAAGTACTTCCCAATTCTATTCCAAAACAGACATCCTGGGCCATGAGATAAAGCCTGAACCGATTCACCCAGGGAAGTATGGTGTAAAGCCTTGTCAACCAGTGCATCAGCCCCAGGAGCTGTAACCACAAGACCCTGACAGTATTTGACGGGTTTGCCTTATATACTGATGGTCGGTCTTTTCAATCTTACATCCTGAGCAATTGAAGCGGTACT
>JAHPZR010047157.1:0-12603 GCA_019787425.1 Platygyra sinensis | reverse complement strand
GCCAATTAGGAAAGAAAGAAACAGAAGAAGTGACAAAGACAAACCGACAGCAACATAAAAAAGTTCCAAATACTGCTCTTCACGTTTTTGCTTGCAAGGCACCGCTAATGATTCCAATATTTAATTTTACAATGACATGAATATCTGAAATAAACTTGCGTCAAGCCAGCATCTTTCTGCAGGTGTCCTGTAATCAACTCTTAAGTATCTTGTGACACATTTATCTCGTTTTGACCCCGACTTTCAAAACTTGTCTTAGCTCCTTCTCTCTTTTTGACATTTTATGCGCCATACTTTGTTTACGGCCCACACATATCCCGTGAAAAAACTCGCCCCTATTCACCGAAAATGCTTTTTTTGAGGGAAGACTAAAGGATAGAAGCAACTCTGACACAATTGTTCCAATGAATAGTATAGCTACACAGTATGACACCTTGCATGACAAATTCATCTTTCCCCTGGTGGAAAATTACCTTTAAAACGACGGAAACGCTAACCTCGAAATAATTGTTTACTAAAAGTTAACGAAACATCAAAGAGATAAAGATCAACCTAAACGGAACTAAGATATTACGAACGAGAATAGGATGTGAATTGTCAGCAGCAGCTTGAAAAGTTTGCTAATTTTTTTTTTCAAGAGGTACTGATTTGTTTGGACGGAGTAAATTTTGCAATTCCCTGAATATTGTATTCTCGACTATTTAAATCAGAAAGACACCATGTACCTAGAGTTACTCAAACTGTCTCTTTCTAGAAGTCTTATTTTATTGTTGTTTTCGACATACGCTGGGAAACCCCATTACCGCGGGCAGATATCTCGCGGCGTCCCTGTTTAAATTGTTTGTAATTAGCATAATGAACATTCGCCGGATAACAAACAAATATCATATGTATGAGAAAATAAGGAAACAAAAATTTCCGTTCTAGCAATTATTTTAAATATTGTGATGAATCTGCGGAACCTCTGGCTGGTTTGTTCGGTGCTGATGTAGTCATTAAAACCAAGGTTTTATTTGATATGTTAGTTAAATTTGACGTTTTTTTAAAAGAAAAGTTCTCTCACTTGATAAGTGTCTCAACCTATTAGCGTCGCTTTATCGAAGTTCATGTTTGTCCTGTAACTGTAATTTAATATACGATCTACGTCATTGGAATAATTTATTCCAAAATGACAGGAGCCCCAGAAAATGATAATGATAATTATTCCAAGACAGCTGTCGTATGTCGTATGGCCTTAATGGTAAATTGTCTCCTGTAAGCATATTCTTTCACCACAACCCACACACATTTCCGATAGCTGAATAACTGCAGCTTTTAATGAAGCCAAATTTTGTGTTGTCGGAGAATATTTTTAAAAAGGAAACAAACACCTTTCTTTCGACGAAATTTTAACACGCCCTAAAGCACTTAAAGCCAGTCAGTGATGGAGGTAAAAGAGACTTTAATAAGTAAACGTGAATACAGATCAAGAGAGTGTATTTTTACTTCTTACGTTTTTTACGTTTTACAGTTCTCTATGAGGGTATATTTTCTTGATATATTTTGTTTAAACCGTTTTGCTGGTTAAACTCTTTAGCTGAAAAATACACGTTGGTATACTTCTGCTGTGTGATTAACCTTTTTTTTTTATTCTCAGAATCATCCCCTCAGGGATTTGGTCTTCTTATTTCAATCGAAGATTTGAGCGTAAGCGAAACTTAAGTTTCCGGTGGTTCTTGTTTTCCATAAAAATATCAGTTCAGATCAGATTCAAAGGCTTGTAAACCAAATCACATCATTGCGAACACCTTATGTTTAAAAATCTTCACCCGTCATGAGGCGAATTTTTTAAATTATCCATTTATTTTTTGCTTTTTTTTAATTTTTCTTACAGTGTGACGCCAAAAGTTGATTTATTTTAATCAACGATGTAAAAAGGCCCTTCGGGCAAGGATAAAATCTGTTTTCTGCTTTTGTCGTTCAAACAAAAGTTGGAAAAATACCAAAGTCTTGCAACAATAGACAATTATTCGGCATTGTATGTCACTTGGTGTGTAAAAAGTGCGTCTGTAGTTTGCATGAAAATTGCTGCGCTGTCTGGTAATACGAGAATTATAATGGCTGTGTTTGTATATCTTTCCTTTATAAGGATTGATACTTCATTTAATGGAAAATTAGAATTTGCGGAACCTTTTACTGATTTTGCTATCTAGAGATTAGTAGTAACTGATCGCAAGTTTTGTTATCACAGCGGATCACGAACGCTTTATCACGCTCCTCACGGACCTCATCGCGCTGATCTCACCACGCTTATCCCAGCCACTTGACGGAGACTGGTACCGATTGGCGCTTTGAGAAGAGCAGAGCGGGGCACTCGTTACGCAAAATGTAACATGGTTTTTCAGAGAATTCTTCTGGAATCAGTTCCGCTCCGAGCATTTTGGTCCACCTTCGAGAAAATTAACAGTATAATGAAGCATGACAAGGGCCAACCTTGAGTTGACATCGAGCGACAAAGAACGATTTTAATGCGATCGACAAAGCTGCGAAATTGAACCACTTTATTTGAAGAGGTTCACACACAACAGCTTTCTTGTTGCCTTGGAATTTTGAATCGGAATTAATCTTCTATGGTTCTCAGCCGACAAAACATCATGAATGATGGGGATATTGTCAAGGAAGGTCATCTTAAACGACTCAAGGTAAACCGAATGTAGTTTAGATGTAGACTTTATTTGTAGCGCTCAATCGTAGAAGTGTCCGCGATCGAGCTTTTTCCTTGTAAGTTCTTAATATTGGCCTATTGAGATTTCGCTGATTTTGTTGTCGGTGTGATTTTGACCGCCAATTTCGTTATTTTGCCTTTTCCTCGTGTATTCCAGTAGCAGTTTTGAAGTTCGTCGTTGGCCCTGTTGCGCTAATATGACTTGAGCGATTGTATACGACAAACAACCAGATCTAATTTGCACTCCAATCAACTAAAACTCCGTATTTAGCTTTGCAGGGAATCTTAAAATTTCATTCGTCTTGTAATTTGTTAAAACCTCGAGAGCATTTACCACTGATAAAAGTTGTGTTGATACATCTTTATCTCGATCTCAAGCAAAATCTTGATTGTTTTCAATGTTAACATAAATTCAAGTACACCTCCACGATTTCAATTTTCTCCGGCAAATTTTAATAATGTAAGCCCACTTACTTAATTTAAACAGCTTTGTGAGCTTAAAGGTTGTATTTTTGTACACAGGCAGTATAGATGTGTAGATCTAAGTTCTCAAAATTGACTTTATTTTGGAACTTCTGTTATTTACTACCTCAGCCTCAAGCAAAATCGTACAACATATTAGCATGACTAATTATTGTTTGAGAGGTTGTGCGAAGCAAATTGAAAGACAGTGTCATTTTCTTTGTGTGGAAACGAGTTGTGCTGGTACACATGCAAATTCATGTAAGTTTGACAGATGCAATAAAATTATTATATTTTTGACAATGATTCTGGAGTATTGTGGTGGCGTCTTTTTTGCGATTGTGGCTCAATCAGCCAAAAAAAGCCATTTAATAAATAGCCTGGGGCATGAAATGTGCTCGTAACGTGAAACATTGTTTACATCTGTTTTCTGAATAGACTCAAAAGAAGCGATACTTCGTTCTTCGCTCGTCTCCAAGGAATGGAAATCCCGACTGGAATACTACGAGAGCGAGAAGAAGTTTCGTTTAAAAGGAACTCCAAAGCGAGTTATTTACCTAGCTGACTGCTGGAACATCGCAAAGAAAGCAGATTCGAAGCACAAATCGGTATTCGTTTTGTACACGCGAGAAGATGCATTTGGCTTGATCGCAGATTCTGAAGAGAAGTTAAATGCGTGGTTACAGAGCTTGAAGATAGAGCAGAAAAAGGATGAAGTCCTGAATGCAACTGGTAGGTTTCAAAGACCCCATGAAAGACCGATCTTCTCCTAAAGCAGTCAAATTACCGCGATCGATCTTTCTCATGTGTAAATTATTTTTGTCCCCGTTTGAAAGTAAGTCACATTATGGTTAATCCTTGATTCTAGGGGGTACCCTGTCTTCATTCTTTTTTTTCATTCAATTATTTATTTATTGTTTTTTAATTAACAACTGGAATGTTGTTTGTAAGACAAGGTTTGTTTTCTCGATTTGCATAACACAGTGTGCTGGTGGAGGCTTTGTTTTTATCAGGATTTATGAATAATTAGGACTATAACAGGAAACGGTATTCATTTTCTTGGTGGCAGTGGTCAGGTTTGAATATTTAAAACAAATTATCACAATCTACATGACAATGAGTTGCTATGAGCTGCGCCATCCAGCATACTAATGTGTTATCCATGATCACTTGTAATAGGCCTTTTGCAACAGTTGGTCACGTGACCGATAATTTCTAAACTTTTAGCTACAGCAAAATGAATTTCAGAGCTGGAAAGAGCATGTTTTAAATAACCAGGACACCAATTTTCAGACCAATGCCGTATAAGGTTGAGATTTAATGACGATTTGAATATTGCAAAAATTAGAAGGTTTTGTATGGAAGCGAGGAAGCTTTGCCCTCCAGAAACCTTTTCTGTTATTAATCACTACCAAAAGAAGCTGCTGGCATATAACCATTGGAGATAGAAAGAGGGGTAAAATATTAGGAAAAATGGAAATTTCTAGGCCCTTACACCGAAAGGCAAAGATTTTATGGCAGCTTGAAAACTTGCAAAATTACAAGGATTTGTATGGAAAACCACTGGAGCGTGACTGGAGGGCAAAGCGACTTCTTCTCATACAAATCCTTCTAATTTTTAACGTCCATAAAAATTCCCCCTTAAAAGATATAAACCTGAAAATTTGCATGTAAGCTTATTTGGAACTGTTCTTTCCATTTCTGATAACATTATGCATTACCAATGATTAATCAGTGTGTTCTTGAAAAGCACGTCACGTGACCAACTGTTGCAAAAGGCTATCCCCACAAAACTTGCTATTTTTTTCATGGAACCCCCCCCCTCCCCCCTCTCCCCCTCCCCATATGCAGCTATCCACTTCTTATCATTCTACTGAGAATCTCAGTTTAATTTTTTTGGTCATCTCACCAATTTACACCAACCTTTGTGCAGGGTAGGTGAGATAATTTCTGGAAATGTAATCATACAATCCTTTTAGGTTTGCAAATGTTTCATATTTTTTATAAACAAAAAGATCACCTCATGGTTAGTGCATTCGTCTCTGGATCTATTGGTCTATCAAACCATGGCTGGGGACATGGTGTTGTGTTCTTGGGCAAGACACTTTACTCTCACACTGCCTCTCCACCCAGGTGTATATAAAATGGGTATAAATGGCAAATTCAATACTTGGGTAACCCTGCAATGGAGCTAGCATGTAGCAATAGACAGGTTTCATGGGTCGCCAGATGGTCATCTTGGTAGTGGGGCAAACATGGCAAAATTTACAGTGAATGTATGGGGAAAATTGTGATTTTGATGTTTGATAACTCGAGGAAGGTTGATATTCTGAAAAATTCTGTGAATTGGAAAACTAAAGGTATTAGCTAAAAGAGTTTAACTGATTAAATTTAAAGGGCATCCGTTTGTTGAAGGGCGAGAAATCATCTTTTTAGTTTTTCATACGAAATGCTTCTAAATTTTTCCCGTGAACTGCGGCTCCATTTTACAGACAAATATATGAAAAATAAAATTTAAATTTGCGGCTTTCTTTGTAAGAGTACAATTCTAAAATTTGATCAGGTTACCTCTTTTAGCCAGTATTTTTAGTTTGTAATTCATAGAAATTGTAGAATGTCAAACCTTCTTCAAGTTATCGAGCATCAAAATCCACGATTTTTTCCCATACATTCACTGTAAATGTTAATATTTTTCTTTAAATTTTGCCGGGTTTGCACCACAACCAAGATGGCGTCAGCGACCGTGAAACCTTCTATCCCATCCAGGGGAGAGTAGAAAATATTCCTAGTCTCTTCATGTAGCAGAAACTTGGATAAGCTCTAAACCTGATTTGGGCCACTTGGCTCGTATGCATGAACTTTACCTTTCACCTACCATAGATCAAATTCATGATGACAAATTTAATAAAACAATTGAAGTTTCATATAAGAATCTGTTTTTACAAATTTGCGCCAATTTTCTGTGAAGGAATGCATGTATTAGCCTCCAGGTCTACATTTTTCTTTATAAAATTGGGCAAGTTTTTAGGGGCCCAGTATATTTTTATGAGTTTGGCAATGCGATTTCTTTATTAAACTTTGCAATACTTTTTTAATACAGCCACTTAATTTTGCGTGGGTAAATTAATCATTGAGAAGCTTAATTTTTGTTTTTTTTTGTTTGAATATGAACAACTGTAAAAAGCATATGTAAAAAAGGTCCCATTCACGACTTCCCTGAGCCTAATGACAAATCAGGTTATCCTCCTTGAGTAGTGTTTTTTTTGACATGGGCCTGTCCACTGGGTGGAAACCGAGGTGGGGGGAAAAACGGGCCCTGGGCAAAAACCAGTTACAGAATCCTCCACTGGGGCAAATACTGAAAAAATCTTCAACTGTTTATTAAATTTGTCATCATGATTTGATCTATGTAGGTGAAAGGTTAAGTTCAGCACTACGAGCCAAGTGGCCCAAATCAGGTTTAGTAGCTTATCCAAGTTTCTGCTACATGAAGAGACTAGGAATATTTCTACTCTCCCCTGGATGGGATAGAAGGTTTCATGGTCGCCTGATGCCATCTTGGTTGTGGTGCAAAACCCAGCAAAATTTAAAGAAAATATTTACATTTACAGTGATGTATGGGAAAAATCGTGATTTTGATGCTCGATAACTTGAAGAAGGTTGACATTCTACAATTTCTATGAATTACAAACTAAAAATACTGGCTAAAAGAGGTAACTGATCAAATTTTAGAATTGTACTCTTACAAAGAAAGCCGCAATTTAAATTTTATTTTCATATATTTGTCTGTAAAATGGAGCCGCAGTTTCACGGAAAATTTAGAAGCATTCGTATGAAAAACTAAAAAGATGATTTCTCGCGCCTTCAACAAACGGATGCCCTTTAATTTAATCACTTAACTCTTTTAGCTAATACCTTTAGTTTCCAATTCACAGAATTTTTCAGATATCAACCTTACCTCGAGTTATCAAACATCAAAATCACAATTTTCCCCATACATTCACTGTAAAAATTTTGCCATGTTGCCCACTAGCCAAGATGACATCGGCGACCCCATGAAACCGTCTATGCTACATGCTAGCTCATTGCAGGGTTACCCAAGTATTGAATTTGCCATTTATACCCATTTTATATACACCTGGGTGGAGAGGCAGTGTGAGAGTAAAGTGTCTTGCCCAAGAACACAACACCATGTCCCCAGCCTGGTTTGATAGACCAATAGATCCAGAGACGAATGCACTAACCATGAGGTGATCTTTTTGTTTATAAAAAATATGAAACATTTGCAAAACCTAAAAGGATTGTATGATTACATTTCCAGAAATTATCTCACCTACCCTGCACAAAGGTTTGGTGTAAATTGGTGAGATGACCAAAAAAATTAAACTGAGATTCTCAGTAGAATGATAAGAAGTGGATAGCTGCATATGGGGGAGGGGGAGAGGGGGGAGGGGGGGGGATTCCATGAAAAAAATAGCAAGTTTTGTGGGGGATAGGCCTTTTGCAACAGTTGGTCACGTGACGTGCTTTTCAAGAACACACTGATTAATCATTGGTAATGCATAATGTTATCAGAAATGGAAAGAACAGTTCTAAATAAGCTTTCATGCAAATTTTCAGGTTTATATCTTTTAAGGGGGAATTTTTATGGACGTTAAAAATTAGAAGGATTTGTATGAGAAGAAGTCGCTTTGCCCTCCAGTCACGCTCCAGTGGTTTCCATACAAATCCTTGTAATTTTGCAAGTTTTCAAGCTGCCATAAAATCTTTGCCTTTCGGTGTAAGGGCCTAGAAATTTCCATTTTTCCTAATATTTTACCCCTCTTCCTATCTCCAATGGTTATATGCCAGCAGCTTCTTTTGGTAGTGATTAATAACAGAAAAGGTTTCTGGAGGGCAAAGCTTCCTCGCTTCCATAAAAAACCTTCTAATTTTTGCAATATTCAAATCGTCATTAAATCTCAACTTATAGGCATGGGTCTGAAAATTGGTGTCCTGGTTATTTAAAACATGCTCTTTCCAGCTCTGAATTCATTTTGCTGTAGCTAAAGTTTAGAAATTATCGGTCACGTGACCAACTGTTGCAAAAGGCCTATTACAAGTGATTCATGGAGTAACACATTAGTATTTTGGATGGCGCAGCTCCTAGCAACTCATTGTCATGTAGATTGTGATAATTGTGTTTTAAATATTCAAACCTGACCACTGCACCAAGAAATGAATACCGTTTCCTGTTATAGTCCTAATTATTCATAAATCCTGATAAAAACAAAGCCTCCACCAGCACACTGTGTTATGCAAATCGAGAAAACAAACCTTGTCTTACAAACAACATTCCAGTTGTTAATTAAAAAACAATAAATAAATAATTGAATGAAAAAAAAGAATGAAGACAGGGTACCCCCTAGAATCAAGGATTAACCATAATATGACTTAATTTCAAACGGGGACAAAATAATTTACACATGAGAAAGATCGATCGCGGTAATTTGACTGCTTTAGGAGAAGATCGGTCTTTCATGGGGTCTTTGAAACCTACCAGTTGCATTCAGGACTTCATCCTTTTTCTGCTCTATCTTCAAGCTCTGTAACCACGCATTTAACTTCTCTTCAGAATCTGCGATCAAGCCAAATGCATCTTCTCGCGTGTACAAAACGAATACCGATTTGTGCTTCGAATCTGCTTTCTTTGCGATGTTCCAGCAGTCAGCTAGGTAAATAACTCGCTTTGGAGTTCCTTTTAAACGAAACTTCTTCTCGCTCTCGTAGTATTCCAGTCGGGATTTCCATTCCTTGGAGACGAGCGAAGAACGAAGTATCGCTTCTTTTGAGTCTATTCAGAAAACAGATGTAAACAATGTTTCACGTTACGAGCACATTTCATGCCCCAGGCTATTTATTAAATGGCTTTTTTTGGCTGATTGAGCCACAATCGCAAAAAAGACGCCACCACAATACTCCAGAATCATTGTCAAAAATATAATAATTTTATTGCATCTGTCAAACTTACATGAATTTGCATGTGTACCAGCACAACTCGTTTGCCACACAAAGAAAATGACACTGTCTTTCAATTTGCTTCGCACAACCTCTCAAAACAATAATTAGTCATGCTAATATGTTGTACGATTTTGCTTGAGGCTGAGGTAGTAAATAACAGAAGTTCCAAAATAAAGTCAATTTTGAGAACTTAGATCTACACATCTATACTGCCTGTGTACAAAAATACAACCTTTTAAGCTCACAAAGCTGTTTAATTAAGTAAGTGGGCTTACATTATTAAAATTTGCCGGAGAAAATTGAAATCGTGGAGGTGTACTTGAATTTATGTTAACATTGAAAACAATCAAGATTTGCTTGAGATCGAGATAAAGATGTATCAACACAACTTTTATCAGTGGGAAATGCTCTCGAGGTTTTAACAAATACAAGACGAATGAAATTTTAAGATTCCCTGCAAAGCTAAATACGGAGTTTTAGTTGATTGGAGTGCAAATTAGATCTGGTGTTTGTCGTATACAATCGCTCAAGTCATATTAGCGCAACAGGGCCAACGACGAACTTCAAAACTGCTACTGGAATACACGAGGAAAAGGCAAAATAACGAAATTGGCGGTCAAAATCACACCGACAACAAAATCAGCGAAATCTCAATAGGCCAATATTAAGAACTTACAAGGAAAAAGCATCGATCGCGGGACACTTCTACGATTGAGCGCTACAAATAAAGTATACATCTAAACTACATTCGGTTTACCTTGAGTCGTTTAAGATGACCTTCCTTGACAATATCCCCATCATTCATGATGTTTTGTCGGCTGAGAACCATAGAAGATTAATTCCGATTCAAAATTCCAAGGCAACAAGAAAGCTGTTGTGTGTGAACCTCTTCAAATAAAGTGGTTCAATTTCGCAGCTTTGTCGATCGCATTAAAATCGTTCTTTGTCGCTCGATGTCAACTCAAGGTTGGCCCTTGTCATGCTTCATTATACTGTTAATTTTCTCGAAGGTGGACCAAAATGCTCGGAGCGGAACTGATTCCAGAAGAATTCTCTGAAAAACCATGTTACATTTTGCGTAACGAGTGCCCCGCTCTGCTCTTCTCAAAGCGCCAATCGGTACCAGTCTCCGTCAAGTGGCTGGGATAAGCGTGGTGAGATCAGCGCGATGAGGTCCGTGAGGAGCGTGATAAAGCGTTCGTGATCCGCTGTGATAACAAAACTTGCGATCAGTTACTACTAATCTCTAGATAGCAAAATCAGTAAAAGGTTCCGCAAATTCTAATTTTCCATTAAATGAAGTATCAATCCTTATAAAGGAAAGATATACAAACACAGCAATTATAATTCTCGTATTACCAGACAGCGCAGCAATTTTCATGCAAACTACAGACGCACTTTTTACACACCAAGTGACATACAATGCCGAATAATTGTCTATTGTTGCAAGACTTTGGTATTTTTCCAACTTTTGTTTGAACGACAAAAGCAGAAAACAGATTTTATCCTTGCCCGAAGGGCCTTTTTACATCGTTGATTAAAATAAATCAACTTTTGGCGTCACACTGTAAGAAAAATTAAAAAAAAGCAAAAAATAAATGGATAATTTAAAAAATTCGCCTCATGACGGGTGAAGATTTTTAAACATAAGGTGTTCGCAATGATGTGATTTGGTTTACAAGCCTTTGAATCTGATCTGAACTGATATTTTTATGGAAAACAAGAACCACCGGAAACTTAAGTTTCGCTTACGCTCAAATCTTCGATTGAAATAAGAAGACCAAATCCCTGAGGGGATGATTCTGAGAATAAAAAAAAAAGGTTAATCACACAGCAGAAGTATACCAACGTGTATTTTTCAGCTAAAGAGTTTAACCAGCAAAACGGTTTAAACAAAATATATCAAGAAAATATACCCTCATAGAGAACTGTAAAACGTAAAAAACGTAAGAAGTAAAAATACACTCTCTTGATCTGTATTCACGTTTACTTATTAAAGTCTCTTTTACCTCCATCACTGACTGGCTTTAAGTGCTTTAGGGCGTGTTA
This sequence comes from Platygyra sinensis, assembly GCA_019787425.1. Taxonomy (NCBI): domain Eukaryota; kingdom Metazoa; phylum Cnidaria; class Anthozoa; order Scleractinia; family Merulinidae; genus Platygyra; species Platygyra sinensis. The sequence continues at coordinate 1,388 of JAHPZR010047157.1, read as the reverse complement.
AAATTTCGTCGAAAGAAAGGTGTTTGTTTCCTTTTTAAAAATATTCTCCGACAACACAAAATTTGGCTTCATTAAAAGCTGCAGTTATTCAGCTATCGGAAATGTGTGTGGGTTGTGGTGAAAGAATATGCTTACAGGAGACAATTTACCATTAAGGCCATACGACATACGACAGCTGTCTTGGAATAATTATCATTATCATTTTCTGGGGCTCCTGTCATTTTGGAATAAATTATTCCAATGACGTAGATCGTATATTAAATTACAGTTACAGGACAAACATGAACTTCGATAAAGCGACGCTAATAGGTTGAGACACTTATCAAGTGAGAGAACTTTTCTTTTAAAAAAACGTCAAATTTAACTAACATATCAAATAAAACCTTGGTTTTAATGACTACATCAGCACCGAACAAACCAGCCAGAGGTTCCGCAGATTCATCACAATATTTAAAATAATTGCTAGAACGGAAATTTTTGTTTCCTTATTTTCTCATACATATGATATTTGTTTGTTATCCGGCGAATGTTCATTATGCTAATTACAACAATTTAAACAGGGACGCCGCGAGATATCTGCCCGCGGTAATGGGGTTTCCCAGCGTATGTCGAAAACAACAATAAAATAAGACTTCTAGAAAGAGACAGTTTGAGTAACTCTAGGTACATGGTGTCTTTCTGATTTAAATAGTCGAGAATACAATATTCAGGGAATTGCAAAATTTACTCCGTCCAAACAAATCAGTACCTCTTGAAAAAAAAATTAGCAAACTTTTCAAGCTGCTGCTGACAATTCACATCCTATTCTCGTTCGTAATATCTTAGTTCCGTTTAGGTTGATCTTTATCTCTTTGATGTTTCGTTAACTTTTAGTAAACAATTATTTCGAGGTTAGCGTTTCCGTCGTTTTAAAGGTAATTTTCCACCAGGGGAAAGATGAATTTGTCATGCAAGGTGTCATACTGTGTAGCTATACTATTCATTGGAACAATTGTGTCAGAGTTGCTTCTATCCTTTAGTCTTCCCTCAAAAAAAGCATTTTCGGTGAATAGGGGCGAGTTTTTTTCACGGGATATGTGTGGGCCGTAAACAAAGTATGGCGCATAAAATGTCAAAAAGAGAGAAGGAGCTAAGACAAGTTTTGAAAGTCGGGGTCAAAACGAGATAAATGTGTCACAAGATACTTAAGAGTTGATTACAGGACACCTGCAGAAAGATGCTGGCTTGACGCAAGTTTATTTCAGATATTCATGTCATTGTAAAATTAAATATTGGAATCATTAGCGGTGCCTTGCAAGCAAAAACGTGAAGAGCAGTATTTGGAACTTTTTTATGTTGCTGTCGGTTTGTCTTTGTCACTTCTTCTGTTTCTTTCTTTCCTAATTGGC
>JAHPZR010047156.1:0-45839 GCA_019787425.1 Platygyra sinensis | reverse complement strand
ATCTACGGTGGCTGACCACTGCAGTGTTTACGCTCTCAGCGACCCAAACGAGGCCGTCTTCAAACAAGATTGTGATCACCAACACGAGGAGCAGTGTGACCAGTGTCAGTCAATCAACGTGGTCTTGAAAGACATCGGCCAAGCGGTACAAGACACGACGTTTCGATCCAAAGAAGAAAGAGACGAGACGCTGTATCTCTATGAAGAAGCACAGAGAGCGATTCAAGAGTGGAAGAGTCACCAATTGCGGTCAGTGAGACAAGATCAGTCACGGATCGATGTGGTGGACCTGCTCAGCCCAGAAATCGTGTTGATAGTCAATGATTGGGCCATGAAATTTCTCCCGCAGCTATATCGAGAGTCCCAACAAGACTGGTTCGGAAAAAGAGGAATTTCATGGCACGTCGCTGTGGTTTTTCGACGAATTGATGGGGAGCTGCAATCGCAGGCTTTTGTTCACATTATTCAATCCTGCAGTCAGGACAGCTTAGCTGTAGTTTTGATGATGCAGCATGTGCTAAGCATTTTGAAGTTCCAGCACCCGGAGGTAACAACTGCATATTTTCGCCAGGACAATGCCGGTTGCTATCATTGTGCCAGCACCGTCCTTTCCTGTGCTTCCATCGAACAGTCCACAGGCATTAAAGTGGCTCGCTTTGATTTCAGTGATCCACAGGGTGGCAAGGGCCCTTGCGATAGGTTAGCAGCCACATGCAAATCGCATATTCGTGTGTACATCAATGAGAGTCACGATGTTACGAATGCAGAAGACATGAAGACAGCATTACTTTCTCACGGAGGAGTCACTGGTGTTCGAGTAGCAGTCCTGCCGGCTGTGGAGGGGCAAGCAAACATTCAGCAACAACAAAAAATCCCAGGAATCAGCAAACTAAACAATTTCCAGTTTAGAGACGGTCACCTACTGGCCTGGCGAGCGTATGGAACTGGCGTAGGAAAGTGTGTGGTAGACAAAATTACAGGTACCATAGCTATTATTAACACACGCTGGGCGAGTTCTATTAAAAATCTGAGTCTTTAGATTGTTCTCTTATTGTTGTTTATTTGCTCATTGAAAACAATAACGCGAGGGCTTCTATGAAAATTATTCTTGATTTTTGGTAGATTTTGGACATACACCGCGCAGCGGAGATACGAATTTTGATTTCCGAGTGCATGGTAAAAAAACAAGAGATCGTGATCTCATTTTCTCTTGTAAATAGCAATCTTTTATGGAACAGTGCTTGCTGCAAATGACTGAAACGTGCATGGAAGGGCATTACACGGTTAGCCACTGTAAACCTGACATGCCATCTTCAAAACCTTGTATTGTTTTTCAAATTAACTAGGATACTTTGACCCACGTGAAGAGGAGGCGCACCCGTGCCAACTACCAGTTAGAATTTATTTTCGTACGTAATGGTTTTTGTAATTTTACTACAGTGGTAACACTTTTTTACAATAGAGTGGAAGATGAATTGAAGCACTATTTCCTTCTTTTCACAGATGTGAAGTACAGCTGGCTGTCTGTTCCTTTTTCAGACGGAGATTTTAAGTCTGTGACCGTAAGGCAGCCAAGCTCAAGCAGAGCCCGCACACGTGATGGGAAAGTTGTACATGCAGAACCGGAGGGACCAATTTACAACAAATCGGTGTATTCCTGCCCCCAGGAGGGCTGTATTCGCGTTTTTCAACGGTCGTCTGCCCTTGAGCGACACCTTTCTCTTGAAGCTTGCGAGCTGTCACCAGAAAGGTACTCCATGCTGGATTTAGCCAAACAGCAGTATGCCAGCCGCCTTCAGGAGGGTGCGTGCCCTCTTCCCTCTCTCAAAGTACAAGGCCTAGCTGTTTCATCGAGCTGCAAGCAGAAAGCCAGTGAGGGCTGGGCCTTAAAAGAAGCGAAAAAGGTTGAAAGGTTTAACGAAAATCAGAAATCATACCTTCAGGCCAAGTTCAACATCGGCCAGGCCTCCGGAAGGAAGCTGGATCCAGAAGTTGTCGCAAAAGAAATGCGGCGTGCTCGAGCCATAGATGGGGAGAGGTTATTTCTTGTAGAGGAATTTCTGTCCCCCCAGCAGATATCTTCTTTTTTTTCACGCATGGCAGCTAAGGTACGTCAGCAGCCAGTTACGGATCAGGACGTGCTTGCGGTAGAAGAACAAGTGAACTTCTGTTTAGCGAGAGACTCGGTACTATCGTCCTTGCAAATCTGCCACCCTATCGTCGTTGACCAATACGACATATGTGCTTTGGTTAAGAGCAAGGCAGTGAAGAAACTGAAGGTAGCGCTGTTACAAGTCTTGTGTGAGAGCCTGGAGTTGCAAGTACCATCCCCGCAAGTTAGACGAAAAGCACCTTACGTGGCTCTCCTCCAAAACCTCGTTAACAGTTGCTCCTGTTCTGCAATAATAGTTTGAACGCACGGAGCGTTTTCATTGCGATAACACTATTCCAACCATTTACTCTAGTCACCAGTCCCTACTGTACGTTGGTCATGTCACGGCTGTTACGGGCTTGGAATCTTTATTGAAACATTTGCTCACTGGTTTACTTCTGTGCTAGTCCAGTTTATTCACTGGAGCTTTATTACCGTGAAATCGTTGCAGCAAGTTGTTAGATTTTGTTCGCCAGACGAAGCCATTGCGACCACGGCAAGGAGAGTCAGATATTTTTCTAAGATAGACGATTTTTTTTTCCCCGCCGCTGTACTAAATTGTTTTCATTTGCCGTTTGTTCCTAAATAATATTGAACTGTTTGGCAGCTTAAACATTGAAGTCGAGATACCAAAATTGCAATCTGTGTTCTTCATATAGAGCAGTTTTATTCTACGTTGTTTTAAAACGCCAGAATATTTTTTGGCATCGACAAATTACTGTATTGTTTGGCCATTTAGTCACGCAATGTTTTACCAGCGCGTTTTCAGCAGATTAGTTCTTACGCAAAAATATATATAGTGTTGAACTTTAATAGTAGGTAAAAAAAATAAAATCTGGTATTGTCGCATGAGCAGTTGTTAAATTCAGTTGTCGTTGAGTAACTTTAATTTTTGACCTTGTCAATGGCGTTTGCTCGAAATGTTGACCTGCATTAATTATTTTTAATCAGTCGCAAGAATGTTGGATACTCACTATGGTATGTTCCGCATGAAAGACCTGCAGTAACTTATGAAAATAAAGTTAAGATTCACCAACTGCCTTCAGCAACCTTCAAGATGTGTAATGATACTGTTAATGTAAAGGGCATACAACCTTATGTTAAAACAAACATCCTAAATTACGAAAAAAACAATCTCCATTCGACTATTTTCGTTATTGATAAAAGTCACTGTTCAAGTTTCATGTTGGTTTCACTCGAAGAATTTGCATAACGTTACATGTACCCAAACGCAGCCTATATTTTCATTTTATTGCGAATGTTTCCAAACTTTTTAATGTTGTTACCTGAAGGGAATATAACCTTGTGTGAAAACAAGGTTAAATCATCCGAAATGACGAAAAAAGGTTCTCATTCGTCTGTTTTCCCTCTTGATGAAAGTCACTGCGTAAGTTCCATGTTCGTTTCACTCATGACGAATGCTCCAAAATGTACTTCACGTTGATATCTCTCGACGGGTTACTTTTTCCGGGCCGCGGAACAGACTTTTACATAAAATACTATAGAATACGGGCTTTCAGAAAATTGTAGTTTCAACTTCAAATTCAATGTACCAGTGGGCTTTTGATGGTCTTGAAATTAGCTAAAATTAGCCTTTCCGCTCAAGAGCTTCGATAAAGGTATTTGGATCGGCCAAAAATATTATAAACAAAGAAGCTTTTCCAAATCAAATTAATGCTTTGGAAACACCAAGACATGCACTATCATATATCCAAAGTACATTGATAGATATTGTCGTGTTCATCTTTACGAGCGAAAAGAAAATGCACAATTTTCCGCCATTTTCGGTAGCGGCTGAAGGCTAAAATGGCGATTTTCGAACTTTCCTCGATTTCGAAAAAACTAAAGCGCTTCAGAACATTTGAATGGTATTTCCGAAAACAACTCACTATGGGGGTTATTTGAGCAAAATATGAAAAAATCCAAAATTTCACGACTGTCCTCTCATTCTCGCTTTTTAGAGAAATTGGCTCTTAAAATGTTAGCACTAAATGTTAGCGAGATGTATATCCTCCTCAGTCATCGACAGAAAATTATTTACTTTTCAAGACTTAGACCCCTCTCCTCCCCCTCAGATATTGAGCAAAATGCAGTACACGTAGCACAAGGGTGGCAAGTTTTTTTCAGATCATTACAGCAAATGTGCTTATGAAATAATTGGTTACAAGGCAGTGATACTTCAAAATCCCTTAGCTTTCATATTAGTCATCGAGCACGTATTGGACGTAACGTACCCTTTATTTTACGGGGTCTTTGTTAAAAACTCGCAAAGTTTTTAACATGAATTACTTATCAGAAACAACAGTTGTAATTATTGTCTTTATCGTATCTATAATAAAATTATCTATCGTGATTGGTTCTTCGGGCTTATTTGTCACGTAATCGGCGCAGGATCACGTGGGTGTCCAATTGCAGGGGTCCGATTTGAACGTTTTCTAATTGGATACCCACGTAGTTTACATGTGATTTACGCCTGCTCTAAAGGGAATCTCGGCTTTTGGCGCGAGTTGAGGCTAGGTTGCTCCAAATAATGCCTTCATTACAAATTTTACAAGACAAGGCAAACGTAACATTTAATAATAATAATAAACGGAAGAGATTTCTGCTTTTGAATTTCCCGTGCGCCACCATCTTGGATTTCATGACGTCACTGCGTTGCCCTTTTGTTTGAAACAAAAGAACCTCAGCTTGCCAACAACAGAGACAACGCAGTAACGTCATGAAATCCAAGATGATGGCGCGCGGGAAATTTAAAAGCAGAAATCTCTTCCGTTTATTATTATTACTATTGTCATCATTATTAGTGTTAGTATTATTATTATTATTATTATTATTATTAGTAGTAGTAGTAGTAGTATTAGTATTAGTATTATTATTATTATTATTATTATAATTAAATGTTACGTTTCCCTTGTCTAGTAAACTTTGCAGTTAGAAGAATTTTGAAAAGCGCTACAGATATTTTTGCTCAAAAGAACTTCACAAGAGACATTTTTAATTCCAAAATTTGTTGAAATTACTCGCGGGATTACCCCCTTAATAACCCACGTTCGGTATACCAGTATTCTAACATGGCCCAGAGGCTTTCGGGTCAAAATTGTAAATTTTAAAAGTTTCTTTTGTCTCTCAATTCCCAAAAGAGACTTGGATACAAAGAAAGCAACACCAAATATGGAGGTTTGTCCTGAAAGCCTCGGAGCCATGTTAGAATATTGATATATCGAACGTGGACTATTCTTCTCCACTTGGTCCAATGACTATTACCAATAATTTCCTGACCTTCCTTTCCCTCAACACGGGGTGCAGAGCTTGATTGGCTTGCTTCATCTATTTACGGAGTGAATAAAACAAGATTCATTTTTGAATGCATATAACATCAACATTTCCTCGATGTGTTTGTAGTTTTTAGCTTGTTTTTTTTTTAGAAAAAAAAAAAAGCATTTTTCGTTAGTATGGTTCCATGGGAAACATTTGAGATTTGGGACATTTACCAATGAATTGCTCCTAAACTTTCTTTATTTTGTTCGCCGGCATTTTCATATGAGCGTCAATTAAAAGTGCACTGAATTTCGCATGCTGCACTAAATTTTAACAGATTCGGCACAGTTTCAGTGAAATAGATTTTAAAAAAAAGGATTTTAAAGAAACGACGACATAGAAACTTGTAAGAAATAAATGAATAAATAAATAAACAAATACTTAAATTATAAAAAAAAACATATAAGAAAAATCATTCTAAACTGACTGTTTTATCATTTAGCTGCTTTTACTTATAGCAGTACAATAGCATGTGATGTGTCAAAGTACCAAGATCAAAAGTCCAGCAGAAGGTGTATATTAGACTGCAAAAACATAACAGGAAATACCTCTGGATAAAAATTGCGCAATTGAAATATTATCTCCAACACTGTTCTTTGCAACACAATGATATATGCCATAATCTTTCATTTTGACGTCTGTTATCACCAACTGACTGAAAATGCTGTAGCTATCGCCTGGTAAAATCTCTGTCGTAACTGCCGTTAGGTTGTATTGAACAGAACCTGAATCATTGACTTTTTCCAACAAAATGGTTGGCTTGGGATAACCAGTGGCAGTGCAATTAAAAGTCGCATTGGACCCGAGGGAAGCAGTTTGGTTGACTGGAACGTTGACAAATTCTAAACGCTCGGTATCTACAGAATGAAAAGAGCTCATTACCTCCCTGGATTGACCATTCCCCGCCCCAGGTATTTATTGAGCTTGAGAGATAGCAAAAGGACAATACATTGTTTTTCTTGTTATTGAATTCGGGTCTGTACCGTTCCAGTAGTAAAATTGCTTACGAGCGTATGGTTAAAAAGGCAGTGTTAATTTGATGTGGATCATCACTCACATTAAGAGAAAAGTACCGTTTATTTTATCAGGAATTTTTCTACGTTTATTCTGTTTAGTATTTTGTTCAGAAAGAGAGGGTGCGTCTTATTAAGTTACTGGAACTTGTCTGGTAGGGCAAAATGTCAGAAGGTTCCCTCGCATTACCCTATGTATTGCTGAGCGCTACCGACGTACCCAGGTCAGTGTTCTGTGTCGCAATTACATGTACAAATACAATTTTGTGATCACAGTTGTCTGGGACAAATAAAATTTGTACATGTTTCACATGAACTCTCATAGCATGATAAATAATATTGTTTCTCACAGTGATAAACATTTTAGGCATTAAAGTCCACATGGATATAGTATTTATTAGCATTTTTACACTAGGTGTTTCTCATTGTTTCAGATTAGCTGACCAATGATAGTGAAGGTATCATGAATACTTTCTCAGCAAGCCATTAAATATTTGCCATATTCTTTTCTCTTTACTAAATATATGTTGTCTCAAACAAATCCCTGTAGTATTTGAAGACAATTTTAGACAGTGGCACATTTACAAGAGACTTTGGGTCACGACAGGAGAGTGTTTCCCTGAAAGAGGCAAAAGGTTAGGTATAGCCCGCATTGCAGACGAAACTAAACCCTGGCTAGTTAGGTATAGAGTACAGTGAAAAGTACAGTATTACTGCATGCTATATCGAGCAAGCAGCTAATGTAGATTGAAATTTAATAGCTATAAAACAAAAGGGAAATACCACAAAACAAAACACAGACTAGTTAAAGGAATTAAGTCTGAGGACTTTTATTAGCCTTCTTACGGTTCATCATCCACTAATGCATTGTCAGTTGAATAAGATGTTATAAACAAACTTGAGAGTAATGGCTTGTTTGTATGGTAGAGTGATTATTATTGGTAGACATGTAGAATGGATTGCATTAATCATATAGCTAGTAAATTCTTCTTCTGACCAGATTTTATTTACTTCATAAATTGTTCTTTTTTATTCTGGTTGTACATGTATGCTTAGCTTTGTTTTTATTGTTTTTAGATCTGAAGAAGTTCCTAGATGAATCCTATGACAAAACAGCTAAGAGGCAGGTTGAAATTGAACAGAAGTTTCTACAAAGTGAGAACAGTGTGCCTTGTGTGAAGCCTCCCAAAAAGAAGAAGAAACTGAATGCCCCAAAGCAAAAAGATGCTACTGAGAATAGTATGGCAGGACTGGCAGCTCAATTACAGTTGGATCATTTCAAACAGGTTGGTCCTCAGATATGTTTTGTTTTCAGTTGTCCTTCTAGATTTGCAGACTGGTTACCTTGTTGCCCTTAGGTTTAGTCTTACTCTCTTTGAGTTATTCTGATACAGAGAGATATTCAGCCTTTAAGGTCTAGTTGGTAAGCTCTTTCCTTAAAACATTATTTATTGTTAATGTTGGGGCAGTGTTGTTAATTAGTGGTCAAGTATAATTTGTGTATAGTTAATGTCCTAAATGAGCTATGCACACATAAGACATTCTAAGCTAACTAATTATTAAGCTAGCCTACGGGTTGTGATCACAACTGATGTTAATCTAACTGTAATATTCTTGTTAGTCTTCCATTGTGATTTTCTTTTAAAACTGTGAGATTTACAATAGTTACACAATTATCAACTCGTTTTTGATATCTTGCTGTTCATGTGGAGTTGTTTTCTATTAGTTATAACTTATAGTTTTATTTTCAAGGTGTTTCTAGATTGGAATGACCTAAGTCTTGTTATTCGAAGCAGAGTGTTTGAGAAGGATGAATTGGAGCAAATAGACATACATGATGTTAAGGTATTAATAATTACTATGTAGCTGTAAATATGACATGTTAGATTGCATGTGCACATTTACATGTAACTATTAATACTAATTACTAGTCATTTTGATTCTTACACAATGACTTCTTAATACTTCAGTGTTATATATTCACTATACAGGCATTATTTTTTCTGGTAGTGAATTGTAAGTTGTTTTTAACATAAAGCATGTTCTTTTTTGCTGCCTCCATCAAATAAATGTTAATTTTCTCATGTAGTGCAAGTTGTGGGGTTTGCTTCTGCGACACCTGTTTGGAGTGACACTTGGAATGGGAGACTATTCTCATCTCACTGTAGAACACAGTGCAATGTTGCTCCGAGAACATGGCTCTTTCTACAAATTTTCCAATCAAGGATTTGAGGCCAAACACAAAGACGATAGACGTACTTACTCTCGGGCCACCAATCATGATTCCTCAGGAGAGGGCCAGTCAAGTGAGCCACAATTTAACAAATATTGTTTCTGCCAGACTTTGACAACCATGCTCAAAGATGAGCTTTGCTCAAATGTATATATGTAAGTGAATCTCTTCTCTGAGCATGGCTGTCAATAAAGTCTCGCAAAGCAATCACGCTTTTTCAGTAACTGGGTTAACTGTAATCGATTCATCTATAACATGGACATGATCTTGAAAGGATTAGATTTTTATTACATGTCAAACAGAATTTGCACTATTCTAAATGACTAAGTAATTTTCCTGTCTGATGCAATGATGATGGACACTGTTTCTTCTCAGTTTAGCCTCACTCAATCTGGATAATAATTCTTTAACATTTGGTAACTTGTACACTATGTTAAAAGTGTCTGTTTGTTTTTCTTTTTAGTCCATCAAATTTTAACACACTCATCTGCAGAAAAACTCCTTTGGATAAGGCTCCAATTTGTTCAAGCTCTTCAGTGCCTAGCAACAGGTGAAAACACTTTTCCTAATTAAATTTTATAAAATTGTGAAAAAATCATAACACTTATAGCTATATGTGTACATCTGTAGCATTTCACTATGGAGAGACCAAATCCTCCTAAAGCCCATTGTAACTTGAAGTTAAAACCCAACATAAACAAAAAAAAATAGAAATCTTTGCTTAAACATTAATTTCCTTCTTATCTAGGAAAGAAATTTTCATTCCGTGGCTGCGGATGGAGTAAACGGACATTCTGCTGGTCTCAAGAAGATGAGGTTTGGACTGAGATTATTGTTGATCTTTTTGTTAAGCTCTTTGGCAAAGATTACCTCGACTACAGCTACAGTAAAGACCATGGGACACAAGTTACAGAAGTGTCAGATCCCAGGAAGAGCTTTACCTATGACCATGACAAGTGGGAGGAGTCATTTGAAACAGTTTGCCAAGAGAGAGCTGTAAGTTTGCAAACAAGAAGATCAGCAAACTTATTAAAACAGCTTGCTGATACCACAGTTAAACAACCTGAAGTAGAGTCAAATGATCTAGATGGTGTTGCCCCACTTCAGACTGAGCCAGTGCCTTGTGTCTTGAACAATGAAGAACCGAAGACAGTAGATGTTCCAGTTCTCCATTGTAGTGATACTGTTGTGGAAGCCTCCTCTCTGCCTAGTACAGAAACAAGGCATAGTTCAAATGATGTAGAAGAGGTGACCAAAGATGAAATTTGCTCCCCAGTTACCCCACTACCAAGATGCAGGAAGAAGCTAGCAATAATGCATGGGCTGCCTTTAAATATCTCAGCCCTATTCCAGATTTTAGCAAGTGGGATGTTACAAGACCCAGAATCTGCCTTTGTAGATAACTTGATAGATGGCTCAGTAGCGTTCGCAGGTAACAAGGTAATTGATTCAAGTGATCTTGTTGATTTGAGAGGCGGTAGGCCCACATCAGAAGGAAACTACCTCACAAACTTTGTCATTGAAAGTTATCTTGATCTCATTGCCAAACAAGGTGCACTCCAAGGATCAAAAGTAGAATGTATTGGCTGGGAATGTTTTGAGAAAGCAGTGGGGAGACGACCAGCTAAAGATGTCCTTACACGCAATGCACCCCTGTTGCAGCAAGATATTGTCCTTGTGCCCTGCAATTCTGAGTATAGTCAACACTGGTTCCTGCTTGCTTTATTGCCAAAACAATTCCAAATTCTGGTGTTGGATAGCATGGCAGGAAATTTTATCAAGCCAACAGCCAAAAAAGCCATCACAAAGATGTGGATGTTACTTAACGAGTTGGATTCAACCGCTGATGCCAGTCACTGGAAATTCATTGCAAACAAGTCCACTGACCTTCCTCGATCAACAGCAGAATGACTTTGACTGTGGAGTCTATGTTTGCATGTATGCTAGATGCCTGGCACTGCAGCACTTCATGCCTGACCATATACCCAGCAGTAGAAAAATTATGATTCTAGAGCTGCACCAAGGACAGCTCCATCCCTATCTCCAATGAAGATGTTTTAGCTTTTGATGAACAGATTTATGAACAGCACTTAATTTCTTAAACCATTACTGCCCAAGGGGTCTCCCTTTGACAAGTAAAATCGTTAGGCGTCAGACAGAGTAAAATCTATAAGTGGGTCTTGGGCAGGAAAGGGTTAACTAAACATTTATTTCTTTTTCAAGTTATTGTGTAAATTAATGGACTGCTATTAGGCCTCTTAGTAGTGTCAGAGAAAAAATTTCTGACCTATCAGCTATCTAATCACTAATCTGCTGTTTCCTTGGGTAAATTTTACTTGGGGCAGTGGACCCACTGGGGCATTAACTTGCCTGTGGTTAATGCAATTTTTTTTTTACAAATGTAAATATAAAGACTTCCTTCAAATAACAATCAGTGAGAATTTAATCATTAATCTGCTGTTTCCTTGGGTAAATTTTACCTGGGGCAGTGGACCCACTGGGGCATTAACTTGCCTGTGGTTAATGCTAATATTTTTTGACAAAAAATGTAAATAAGACTTTCAAATAACAATCAGTGAGAATTTAACCATTAATCTGCTGTTTCCTTGGGTAAATTTTACCTGGGGCAGTGGACCCACTGGGGCATTCACTTGCCTGTGGTTAATCAATACTTTTTTGACAAATGTAAATATGTTTTTTAAATAACAACCAGTGAGAATGTAATCATTAATCTGCTGTAGTGCTTATACATATTTGTCTATTGCTGGTTACAAGAGTATGAACAAAGTGATGTTTTCTGTAAAGAAAAATAATACAAAACAGTCAGAAGTATTTGTACTGTACATGTACTTGATCTGTTTCTTTTGATTCTTAATATAAATTTATATTTTCTACAAATCATCTACTTGAAATCGTCAATTTTGATTAGAAATGTTGCTATATTTAAGATAAATTATTAACAGCAAATGTTTTTTTATTTAGGGATAGTCAATTTGTGAGCATGACTTTCGCCACGTACAAGCGGAGGGCAAGTTTTCCTCTTTGCTGGTTGCTATAAATGTCCGGCCACCAGATTACCTCGAATTCACGGGTTGCCCTTCCCTCCCCATAGCCGACCACCAATGATGCCCTGCATGTCGGTTGCTGGTTCCGTTGGCCAGTAAGCCCTGACGCATTTGCTTTTGCTTGGGCGATAGCGGACATTCCAGTGAGTCGAACTGGATTGCAGTCGTCAATTTCCTGATCTCCCCTGAAGGATTTTTTGGTGGTCAAGGGCGTGGAGCTGTCATTAAAGACTGCTTCTACCTCCTCTTGCACGAAGCACTTCCATGAAAATTGGCGCGTCTTTTTTCTCCAAACAGGTGGCCTCCAGTGAGAGCGCTCGTCAATTTTGTTCAGAAATGCGCTTTTCAAACGCTTCAGCAACAGGCGCAAAAATTGAACGGGACAGTCGAATCGTTCAATTCTCACCCACTTTCCTGCAAGGAAACGTAAATAGACGAGCTATGTCACTCAAGAGAAAGACCGAGCAATGCGCACTCAGAATTAACAAATTGACGCCAGTTTTTCGTGCGTCTATCCTGTTATTGATCATGAATTTCCTTCCTTGTCAACATTAAGACACGCATTAAAAACTGACATAAATTTGTTTTTTAACGATAGCAAATTGTCCAATTGTCCGCTCTCGCTCGTTGTTGCATCGCAGAAATTATAAATTCATGTGTCAGTCCGCTTATTGACAACAATGAGCCAATGAGCGCGCGAGAATTTCTGCAGTTATCTAACATTGTTCCGCCTTTATAGACTCCGTGGCGCGTAAACACGCTGCTCGCGCGAATGTCATCTTACGCGAGGAAACTCGGCATGTGGGGGGTGACAGCACATTGTTACATTTATTTGAGCTATTTATGTCTTACTTTGCCAGATTCACATTTTACAAACAGGAAATTACTTCACCGGAGTACTGGATGCTTGACTAAAATTCCAACAAGTTATTTCTCTTACCTGATACTTTGGGGTGTAGAGCTGAGTTAATGCTTTCTGTCACTCCGCTTAACCACACTTTGTACTCGCGCTGAAGATTTGAGCTTGGGGTTCCACGATATGGATCTGGAACTGCAATTATTTCCTGCCCATCGTAAAATGGTAGCTGTTTTACTGAATGAGCGTTGCGGTGCTTCGATCGCCTGTGTTTAAGCAAGGCTGTTGTCGAAATGAATTTCAAATCGCAAGAGTCGCAGTTTGTTCTGAATGGAGCCATCATGCAGTTTGAAGTGAGTTCGTGATTTGATCTTGTGTTGTGATTATCACACCTAGGGACCAACCAATCATTTCCATGGATTGGGTTGTTAAAGGAAGTATTGTTGGCATTGTAATAGTGACGCTTTTTTAAACCTCCGCTTATAAGCAGTGTGCTCTAAGTATTTACAATCAGTAGATAAGTAAAGCGTATTCGAAAGAGATATGAATCCTGACGAGCAAGACAGAAATAGAAGGCTTTATTTCAAAAACCTCCGCAAAGAACAGAAGAAACGTCGAAAAGAGAGGAAGAAAGAAGAATTACGGAGAAGTCAAGAAGAGAGAAGAAAAGAGCAGTTTGAAGCATTGGTGAAAAATGTCAGGGAAAGAGTTGAAGCGGGCGAAGAACCGAAACCAGAGGAAAACGACGGATTTGCAGAGCTTCTGGCGAACGAAATCGACGTAGCCAGCATCTGCCCATTCCCTAATGTGCCAGTTAGCGGGGCTGGAAATTGCACGGCGACGACAAAGGAACAGGCGGAGAGGATGGACATGGAGCGAAGGCAAGCGGTTAGCCAGAGTACGTCGGTGGTTCGGCAGCCCGCAAGTTCGACACCAAAATTGGAGAGGGAGAGACACCAGCTAACCGAGATTAACACGAAGAATATTGTTTTACTCGGAAAAACCATTGGAAAGGGAACTTTTGGCACTTGCCAAATTGCCGACTACAGAGGCATGACCGTTGTTCTCAAACAATTTACGGAAATTAGTGGCAAGGAGCGTTCTTTCGAAAGACAGAAAAGAGAAGTTTTGACCGAAGCAGGGGTGATCTCCAAGCTAGGAGACCACTGTGGCTTACCACTTCTTTTCGGCGTCCAGACACAGGCGGCACCATGCAGTATTGTACTGAAGTTTTTTGGCCACAAAGACACGAGTGTTACGATTTACCGAGCTGCATGTAAAAAGAATTTCCTCAGCAGTGATCAGTGGAAATTGGTTGTGAATCACGTTTGCGAGGCTCTTCAACACGTACACACCAAAGGCTACCTTCACAACGACTTGAAGGCGAACAATGTGGTTCTTGAAGATAAGTCTCGCCATTTTAATCCCGTGATCATTGACTTCGGGAAGAGCACCAAAATTGACTCGCCAATGAAGAAGAAGTCAATGACGAAATCCGAACAGAAAATCTACCGGCAATCCTTCCCTCATATCGCACCAGAAATTATCAACGGAACCAGGACACAAACTATTGCCAGCGATGTGTACTCATTCGCCAAATTGGTTCAATTTCTTTGCGACAAAGAAGCCGTAAAAAATTTGGGAGCAGAACGGGAAATTCTGAAAAACCTCGCACTTTCGGAGGATCCGGAGGCCAGACCACAACTTAAAGCGCTCTTAAATTAAGACTGAACTAACGTATACTGAGAAGACTGTAAGTAAATATTTAGATTTGTAAGCAGACATCAATTTTAGTGTTGCTGGAAATATTTTGATTTACTCTACCCGACATTTGACCGTAATTACTGAATCGGAAAGAGTATTTATCGTATTGTTGACAGTTTTTGAAGAAGAGTTCAGGTTATTGAAATGTTTTATTACAGAACAATTTAACCCCAGTAAGACCATGAGGTTATTTTTTTAATTGCATCGGTGACGGCCCGAAATTTTGTGTGTCGTGTCACCAGAGCGTGGAAAGAGTTGCACATACATACCAACACAAGTTCGCACTTTGTCGTGAAAAAAATTGAAAACATTGTTGTTCCTTCGCCTGCATTCTTAATTGACTTTGGTGATTTACACTCTTAAACTTGTATTTAGGAATTTGTAGACCTCATGGATTATCAATATGGTATTGTAGTCATAGATTACAAGGTATTTTAAATTGCGTAGTCGGCCCGAACTTTTGTGTCCGTAGAGCGGGCAATAGTATTCAAAGAACACGGCATGTCCGAACTTTGTCGTGAATAAAGTTAAAACGTTGATCTCATAACTGTTTACTTAACTCTATTTCTTACAGTCCAGGCTTCAATTTGATTTTTGTGGTTTCCACTTATAAAGTTGTTTATAGGAATTTAGCTATAGGATTTTTTTAGTCGAATAAAGGTAGTTGTATATAGCGGATCACTATATAGCTTGGCTTTAAATCTGACTTTTTTGGAAGCTACACATGGCAAAAAATTGTCCCGACATAAATTTACAAGGACAATCCTCACGGAGAATTTGTTTTCGTGATTATCTATGACTCGTGAGTTTTCCGACTGAAAGTGCGAAAATGAGGGAATATAACGCCCCGTCTGAAATGAATCTGTCATTACCTACTTGATAACGCGGCATTAAAGTGGTCGGGTTTATGCCGACTTTGACACCTTTCGCTGGCGTAATGGATTTGATCTGGTTCTTGAAGGGTTTATGTTACCTAAACCACCCCGCTGTTTTGGTAAATTTTTTTTACCCAAACAGCGGGTGTCTGGATTCCTAAGAAGGGTTAAGCTCCTCGTGATGAGTTTTACCTGCGCCAAACGGCAGTTTGTTGATGGCAGAGTTGAAGAGGTTTTTGTTGGTGGTTCACCTGATCATGCAAAGAAAAAGTAAGAATTCCTCCGCGCACCAATTAAATGACGCTTTAATAACGTTTTAGCTATTACATGACCGAGAGCTTTCAAGTTTTTTAATAGATAATTACTGAGGATCGCAGCATTATTGGATATAATGCAAGCAGCTGAGGCCGCAGGCCGAAGCTGCCTGCATCATATCCAATAATGCTGCGAGCCTCAGTAATTATCTATTAAATAATTACTGATCGTCATCCAAACCCATTGTTTTTTGTCTGCATTATATCACCGGATGCCGAGAGAAATATAATGCAAACTAACTGTGTGAGAAAAACGGGTGCGGTCTTTTTTTGGTGGCAGGTTGTCTTCCGGCGAGCTATTAATATTTATAAAATATTTAAGACAGTACGCGCATTCTTATTGGTCGATAGGCGTGTTTAGAAGAAAGTATGCAAACACGGTTGTCACTTTAAGCTTTCTGTGTTTCCCCGGCACAATTTGAAACCATTTCAAAGCCGGTAGTTCAACTCTCAAGTACAAATATTAAGGAATTCAAATGGAGTAAATTTTTCCAAGTTTTGATTTGGGGATTGACCCATCTCTTTCCCTCTGACTCATGGAAAGAAAGCAAAAGAAAGAAGAACAACAGCGCTTTGCATGCCTCGATGTTAGTGAGCTAAGACGACCTTGCCGAGGGAGCTCAAAAGAAGACAACAAAATATTATGCAACAAAATACACAGTAAACGTTTTTCAAAATAATTTTTGCATTTAAGTACTACAATAAAATTCTAGGCTCTGTTTTTTTTGAAAAAGTTCAAATCAAATTTTACACGGCCGATCGGTTGCCGTGTTTTGGCTGTCAAATGCTCAAAAAATGACCATTAAAACTTGGAAGAATGTACCAGACAGCTCACCAGACTGATGGATTTAATGCCCTTTGACTTAACTGCATTGAATCAAACTTGCCTGCTTGTGCTATGATTCCAAACCAGCACTGAAAACTTAACAAGGTACGATGAGCGATTCAACTTCTCAACCATCTTCTCGGGCTGCCAAATCGGGCAAGTTTGCGTCTTTTTCAAGAGCGATCAAGCACACTGGTTTCATCTTGAAGTTTTTTCCTTACAGAGTCGTAAATGTTTTGAACATTTCTTCTGTTTTCACCGAACTTTAGGCATTTCTCCTAAAGATTTAGAAGGATTCAAAGCTGATACCGCTTTCATTTACACGGCGCTCGCTTGTTTGCTGGCGATTTTGCCACAAATTTTGATTTTTGTAACGCGAAATTTCATTGGTTCGTACGTCATCAGATGCGCGTTTTGATTGGTTAGTAGGAAAGATGATTGTCTAGAGCGTGTATTGAGAAAAGTTTTTTGGATCAAGAAGTTAATAAACAAAGTTTCTCTTCATTTGTCGAATTAATTTTGAGAAATATTTTATAAAAGCAATAGAAAACTTTTTTCCCTCTGTTTGCATAGCCTGATATAAACACTATAGGGGTTGGGAGAATTCTCGACAGTTATATGCAAACCCTCGACTTCGTCTCGGGTTTGCATAACTGTCTCGAATTCTCCCAACCCCTCTCGTGTTAATATCAGGCTATGCAAACACGGAAAACTTTTTCTATTGCTTAAATAATGCTGCGTGTCGATTTAGCACGTGTAAGATTACCCCTGATAATTTCCCTGCCACCAAAAAAAGACCGCACCCGTTTTTCTCGCACAGTTAGTTTGCATTATTTTTCTCTCGGCATACGGTGATATAATGCAGACAGAAAACAATGGGTTTGGATGACGATCAGTAATTATAGCTGTATATAATGATCGCTATTCACACAAATGTTAACACTCCTTATTTTGTAACTTCCGCCTGACGCAAACATTGTCGAGTTCTTTTCTTATAAGTGGTGTTTGGACCGAGCTCTAGACAGGATCCGCGTAGGATGCAAAATAAGGTTTCATTGAAGGAATTATCTGTTGGTAAATGTCCAAAAGAGTTTCTTGTGGAACTTCTCAGCTATCAATAAATTTTGCCAATCTCGGATCCCAGCAGTGCGTTATACGCGACATTTTTTTTTTGTCACTCAAATATTTTGGGCGCTAAATGTAGTGATCACTTTGAGTAATGATATTATTATTAGACTAGAATTAGAACTGGACCTCTCAAACTCATTAATGATTCATCAAGTTAAAACAAAGAAAATGTAACGGTGAAGGAGGTTTGGATACCCGGTCTTTATTAGCATAGATTTTGACGATTTTATCCTCCGTTACTCATTAGTTTTTGTTTCGATTGAGAAGATATATCAACCACTCGAGACAGTGTTTCATCAGTCGGCTATCCAAACATCTCGAATTTTGTCAAAAATACTTCGCTTCGTGTCGTATTTTCAACTCTCTTCTCGGTGTTTGGATATCACGATGAAACACTGTCTCTCGTGTTTGATATATTACTTCAAATATAAGTGTAATGATAATCATAAATTGAGCCAAATTCAAAGTAAGCTCCTTTATCCAGTTCTACCTTCCTGCTATTGGAGCCGCCACTTTTAATTCAGTTAATATATTCTATCTCTTTTAATTTTAAGCGAATGCGACTGAGCTTTCTTTTGTAGCCAATATGAGGTAATCACAATCCTCTTACTTACTTTAAGGAACAAGTGTAATGATTTTTGGTGCTGCAGTGATAATTATATGTCCACAAGTGCTTTTCTGTCAGGACACCAACAGTACCACGGCATTTTTTTGCATGCAGCTGGTGGATCACACCATTCAATTCTTTATGATATTGTCCATCCGTGATAATCTATCTGTTTCATTATTATTCATTCATTTATTGCCAACGAGTCAGCCGAGCGAAGACGCGAGGCTAGCGAGGCGGCAGCATTCAGTATAGAACCTTGCGAAGGTACTGTGCAGGTTGAAAAAATCCTTGAGTGATTGAGAGACATGTTTGTAAGGTATGATCACCGGCCTGTTGTAAGGTAAGATTCCTAACATTCCAATGACGTAGTGGAAAAGAGGTCGATTGGCTTTCAACGGACCAATCGTTGCTCGCTTACCTTGTTGACGATCAACCTGATATGTTTTGGTGCTGCAGAAATTTTTTTCATTTCTTGCTTGGCAAGTGTAGTTACCAAGTTTTCCGTCCTTCAATGCACCAACCTCTAATGTGCAATTCATACGTCTAGCTTGTGTTGATCCAGCCTGGCATTCTCTCTTTTCGTTATCTTGTGGGTCATACCATTTAATTTTGTATGGTCTTGTCTCTGGATCATTCGTCAGTTTATTCACGGTCTGCCACGCAGTACAAGTCAGATAAATGGCTGCGCCAATCGAAAGTTTGTTGAATGGCGGAGTTGACGAGATATTAATCTGAGGTTCACCTGTTTGAAGAGAAAAAAGTAAAACATTTCTGTATATAAGAAGCATCGCATGAGTTGAAGAGGTTTTTTTAGAGGTTAACCTGACCATGCAAGGAAAATGTAAGAATCCCTCCCCGCACAAATGAAGTGGCGCTTTAATAATGCCAAACGTTTTTTAGCTATAACATGCCCAGGATCCTTCACGTTATAGCTGTATTAATCGCATCGCTATTCACACACTGGAGCGTTGTTAACACTTTCTATTTTGTAACTTCCGCCTGACGCAAAAATTGTCGAGTTCTTTTCTTATAAGTTGTTTTTGGACCGAGCTCTGGGCAAGATCCGCGTAAGATGCAAAAAAAGGTTTCATTGAAGGAATTATCTGTTGATATATACCAATTAGTTTCTTTTGGAACTTCTCAGCTATCAATAAATTTGGCCCATCTCAGATCCCAGCAGAGAGCAAGTTAAGATTTTGAGCAGTTCTCGACTATCAGTCAAGCCTGGTGAAGACCCACAGATAAAATTACCTTTTACAGTGTTACATTTCTGACACCAGACAGGTGAGAGAATTGATAAGCCAGTGACAACGAGTACCAACAGGAAGCACTCTGTACTGCAGCCCAGGCAAGAAGTAAAGGCCATCATCACACGTCTGCGACTGTGAATTCTATTGGTTTTAATAATCTGAGAGACAAACTGTCCAGATGAAAACACGAAAAAAAGGTTCAATATGAGATAAAGGCTTGCTTACTTTACTTGCACGAATATTTGATCAGGGTTTGGGCTGTTGTACCTATTTGGACCTGTTGTACATATTTTTTGTGTTTCACTGGGTATGGTCATTTTTATATAAACTCTATGGTCTTCGGCCATTATAGCTTGATTAAAAATATAAAACAAACAGCGATGATAAACATATTAAAAACATACATTTTACACCCTTGACCATAGTTAACAGAGAGGAATGGTTATGAAACCTAAAAAAAGTGTTCCGTTGTCCGGTCGTGAAGTCTTCGCCCCGTTTTCACGCCCAAACTAGCTTAGTAAATGCCTTTGGATAATTGTGATCGGTTGAGACGGTCCTTGTATGGGAAAAAATATTTGATGCGCCGGGTGTTTTGAAAAATAACTGACATTAACAAAAGAGTAGAAACGGTTAACACAAGATTTCAGACGCTTAGTAATATGAGTGCTATAGAGACCTATATAAGGTGATAAAATAATAACGTTATTTTTGGGGACTGTTGCAACGGGTTCATTTGTCTTGCTCCCAGTTGGTCTTGTTCTGGACATCATTGAAATTAAAAGTGATGATGCCCCGAGGATAGCCATTTTGCAGCAAAAGCCCTTTGAGATCCTCGACAGCGGATGTCCTGAACAAGAACAAGTACAAGAACAAGAACAAGCCAAATGAAGCCGTCGCAAACCTAACTAATTCAGGAACTCCAACCTACCCTAAATGATAATGTCAGCAGCGTAAAGCTTTATCTGTATTAATTTGCATCTTTTATATGCAAATTTTTCTCAGCTTCTGTCATTGTTTATTATAGTTAATTACTTACCTTAAATTTAAATGTAGTTGTTATATTTTAAACGGTCATTTCTGAAGATGTATGTCGAAACATACTTCTGTCAGTATTTTAGACGTAAGAAGGTTAACAGGATAACATTGGCTAGGCAAAAAACTACTAGCCAATAAAATGTAGCAGCAGAAGCCATTACAACATTTTTCATGATGCTTTGAACACACAGTACGTAAAACAGAGCGACGAATTCAGCCACCACAGTTCTCAAAAAGGAAACAATCATAGTTCAGCCTTATTTAGGGGTGCAAAGTAAAACTGTTACCAAACAGCATTAATTAATTTCATGGCTGCATTGATCTAAGTTGATTTTCCAAAGCGCTTATCGCATTAAGTCATTTTTTCTCTACAAAGATATGACCAACCGTTCCCAAATGTCAAAGGTTGTTTATAAGGCTAGTTGTTTGGTCTGCCTGGATATCTACATTGGAAAAAAAAACGGAGGTTGCATGACAGAACACAAGTACCGGCTAGCTGTCATGCATCTGCTATCGCAGACCACGTCAAGTCAACTAGTCACAACTTAAAATGGGACCACTATTAGCAAAAGGTTAGCCTGTTCCAAGCTCTCGGAAGTTGGGAGGGAATAAAGGGAGAGCGAGAGAAAAAATGAGGGAGGACTCCTCGCCTTAGTCCTCCCTCGTTTTTTCCTCGTTCGTTTTCGCTCGTTCCCAACTACCGAGAGCCTGGAACAG
Organism: Platygyra sinensis; assembly: GCA_019787425.1. NCBI lineage: Eukaryota > Metazoa > Cnidaria > Anthozoa > Scleractinia > Merulinidae > Platygyra > Platygyra sinensis. The sequence goes on along the minus strand of JAHPZR010047156.1, from coordinate 24,683 downwards.
GCTAGCAAAAAGTCGATCTGATACTCATTGCAGTATAAGGGAGACTCTACTAATTCAGGAACTTAAACCTACCCTAGACGATAATGTCAGCAGCGAAAAGCTTTTATCTTTATTAGTTTGCATCGTTTATATGCAAATTTTTCTTAGCTTCTTTCATCGTCATTGTTAATTATTTACTTATCAGGTTGTTACTTGTATTCTGAATGATCACTTTTGAAGATGTACGTCGAAACATACGAAACGTCAAGAACAATAATTTTGTTTTCCAACATGCGTTTTATTGTCATGTTTGTCACCGCCGTTTCTGTGCTACTGACAGAAGTCTTGGACTTTTCCGCTTCTGATTCTCACAAACGTAGAGGCCGTGAAATCCGGATGTGGCGTTGAATTTTGCGTTTGACTGATATCAGTAAAGTCTATCCTCTTCAGAAGGCATGGGTTGGGGTTCACTTCAGTTATTTCACTCAAACAACGACAAACTCGCCAATTCGATTTCTTGCTACACAACTGACATAGTACTGCTCAATGAACCACTGACAACGAGCACTCACAGGAACTACTCAGTCCTGAGAGACATCTCGGCTCTGATTCGCTGAAGAGCTCGTCAATCTATTTCAAAACAATTCAGGAAACGGTGAAAGTGAAATTCATCGCGAAGCGGTTAAATTGAAAATGATAGACGAATACAGCAGATTGATGCAAATTTCAGCACGGACAACCAGCATGGCGAACAAAGACGACACATGCTTTAAACTATTAACAATAATTTCTAAGAAAGAGACTTGCCAAGAAAATCTAGTCCGAAACACAGCAAAAATTAATATTCATCTTAACGGCGGATAGACATAAATAATGTCAGACAACAGGAAACTAAAGCCTATCTTTTAGATATACAACTAAAGCGATTCTAAATCTTCGTCGTAAACCAAATGTGAAAATACATCGAATTCAGTTGTCTAAAGAAAGAACGAAGGAACGAAGAAAAACTTCAGCGTCAACTCCTTATCTTTGGAGATGAAAGGTGCATACAACTTGCATTGGATACTCAATTATCATATATGTACATATTTAGCTAGCTCGCTCAGCAACAAAAGTTAACAGAAAATATAAAGAATCTAACCTGTGTAACGTCCAGTGAAGAGAATTATCTGATAAGTAATAACAGGATTTTCGTCGAGTGAATTGGACTATATATTTCGTCCTTCCAAAGTATGTTTTTGAAGGTATTTAAATATTGGTGGTGTTTCGGAGATATTCCAGAGTATTCCGAGAGTATCCCAAATGTGTTCCTGATTTTGCAATACCCAAATTCACCCTGCACCTGTTACTACGCTAAAAATAGAAAAGCTCAAACGGGAATTCGAAAGACCTTTTGCGAAAGCGAAACTTTCGTTCTAGTGAGGGGCTATCGTCGTGACCCATGCGTGATGGTATCAAGACCGATGTTTCAGTTCTTCTTGGGAATTTCTCTTTCTGGGGAACCAATGAGTTCAGTTTTCTAAAGTTGACTTCTGTTTTGTGTTTGGTTTCTGCTTGTTTCTAGATTTTTTTCCATCACAAATTTTGTAGACTCTGTAGGGGCGTTTCTTCACTCGTGATCGCTACAGTCTCGGGCTAATCCTGTTAAGAGTGGATCTAGTACTGGCCTCGTTGCGTTGCCTGGCAGCTATCAAGATAAATACCTCGCTTGTGCATATATATGTATCTATGTTATCCTATGTGAAAAAATATCGCAAAGAAACTCCATGATTAACATACCATTCAGACTTTGCCTAAACGCACCATGAATGTCTCAGCACCTGCTATCAAGTTTCACTTTTTTTTAACAGAAAGCCTTATCTAGGGGCACAATGTCCTCTTTTCCTTGTGTTTTTTTGTGCGTCTGTGCACCAATGTACAAACTGCGATCAGAGACCAGGCATAAGCGGTCGTTTGTCAGAGCTCTCGTCGCCCTGGGAAAGCTTTATTTTTTTTTTGTGATAGGACACAAACAGAAGCTCTGATGCCCACGAGTAATGTCATTGGGCCTAAAAATGTCACCACGTACGTAATGCAGACGTAAACACACTTGTAAAACTTGCCTCGCTTATGATAGTTCTCAAGTCGCATGGCACGTCCTCTCGTAAAACATGAATACCGATCGGACGCTTTACGTCAAAAATGCAGATGTTTTTTATCATAAAGCGTCAATTTGTTTTCTACCGCTGTTAAAATTAGCTCGCGGAAAAGTAACGAAAGTTATGCATTGCTTCAATAAAACGATAAAAATAAGTTTCCTTCTAGAAAATAACACATTAAGTATTGAGCCATTAAGGAAGGCTTCCATCTGATCCCTACTATCATATCGCCGCAAAAAGTCCCAGTCATCGTTACGAACATAAGCATATGGTAAGAAGGAGCGATTGTAGGGCTCAATAGAAAACACCTAGTCTTATACTGAACGTTTGATTCTCCGAGTTTTCTTTGTTCACTACATTTCAGGTATCCATGACTTTTTTATTTCAAAGATGGCTTAACGTCCTTAACATGTGCATATCTTAATAGATATTCATGAACATTGAAAAAGCCGAAAAAAAACACATATTAATTACTTTAAACCAGCACATAAGCATAAACGATATAAGCAGGTGCAATCTGATGAGATGTTGATGACTGCAACTAGCGCGGCCCTTTGTCAGAAGAATATCTGAATGCTCTGCGTCAGTAAGAGCAAGTGTTGATTGTTATCAACCAGACATAATTTTTCTTATAAGTTCTGGTTTATCACTGCTACTCTTCCGGCTGTTATTGCTAAATTCACCTTTGGTAGTTAATGATTATTTTTCCCCGTGTTAATTAATTTCTTATAAATATTTTTTCTTACATGCGAGGGAGTAAATAAAAATGTTCAAATAAATAAGCATATATATGAAAATATAAAATACTTATAAAACGCCTTCTGCAGGGAAAGAAAATAACCCAAGAAACAGAATGAGTCGGCTAATTTGAGGTTCGTACAGGGGTATTCTCATGATACGTGATTAACTTATTATATTTTCTGTGAAACGTGAATTTAGGAAATTTTTATTCTTGATCCGTGACCTGAAGACGGTTTAGCGTGACTCGCGAAGAACCTGAATTATTAACCGATATTCGTGATTTTACCACTCTTTTCTACGTGATTTTCAGATGCAAGTCCTCCGAATGGTGAGAGTGGTCTTTCGAAAGTGGCTTAGGTATGCGATTTGCAATATGGAGCCTTGACTTAGCCATTCGCGACTTTGCTTTCTGTTAACACTCTTTTTAGTGTAAGAACAGGTCGTTAGAAAGGATATCTTATCTGCTTATTTTCGTGATTCGGAAAAACGAAATTTTTATATCCGTGATCATCGTTGAACCTCGCAGAATAGTCTTGTTTTAATATATAGCCACGGGTGCTTTACTAGAAAATACGCCAGTATTAAAATTCATACGAAACAACATCCGGGACTCGTGCGGAGTATTTCCATATCCTCACGAGTGAAGATAACAATAATTTCACTGATATTACGTTCGTCGTCACTATCTCTGTATAACGAAAAGAACATGAAACGTTAGTTCGAAGATATATTTCTTTATGGTCGATTGGCAAGAACAATATCTTGTATTGTTCTTGCCAATCGATCATAAAATTCATATCTTCTCGCCACCTGTAATATCCTTAATACATCAAGCGTAACAACAAAGTCAGAAAGTCATAAAGTGGTTCAACCATTTATAAATTAAAATACACGAAAACGTGGAGAACCTCTCATTCCGATAGGATGATAATAGACTTGGGAGATGATTAACTTTTAACAATAATTAAGCAACTTTTCTCACCCTGTTATCTTGAGCTGCGTCGAACCTTGCGATAACCACGAACTATCAATTGTTTGCCTGTTAATGCTCTTTTGCTGATGTCTAAACGGAAATATGAAATATAATACTTGACAGCCCTACCTGTTTACAAGCCGTAGTTGAGACTGAGTTTTTACTGGTCACGAAATCAAAATATTCTGGAAATTTCTTTCCAGTTCCAGGTTCGGATAAATTTGAACATCAGTTTCAAGAAGAAAAAGATATGTGCCATGGCCGTATTTACCTGGAGAAATGAGTGACGTGTCTCACACGTCAAACACGAGGCGTCTAACAATGAGTGGTACTTGATGCGGAAAGCTCGTGGGAAGACAAGAAAGCTATTTTAAGAGAGCCTGTTACTCGCTCGATTGCACTTTTTTGTCAAACGGATTCCCAGTTCAGTTAAATTAATCTGTTCGTCCGAATCGCCTCGTATTTACCGAGGCAAATCGTACGTCTGAAACCTACAAGTGTAATGCATGCGTGTCTACCAGATACAGAACATAGTTCGTCTGAAAAGTTTATGCGTCTTATTTTGTTTTAGCGAAGCTTGAGAGAGATGTTATAACTCAGACAAACTCAGACATATATAAAACGGAATGGTGAAAAATCTAAAGCTTTTTCAAACGTGTAAGCAAGTGTTCCAAAAATTTGGCGTTCATTTTCCTTTAATTTCTCTCAGAAAACGCTTATGCTCTCTAACTCTCGCGCCAGGGCTCACATAATTTGCATTTTATTTTTAGACTTAATTTGCGCTCTTCGTTCAGAGCGATAACACGGTTTAGGAGTTTAATGCCAAGGTCAGATTGATGAATCATTCCCATTTTGATTTTGGATTTTTGATGAGTCTGAAATGCATCTTTCTACTTGACATTCTTTAAAACGTTACATTTATCCATTTTTGTAGACAGGCGCGCATAGTCCGTCATTACATGACAAGCCCAAAGAGCTTCTGAGTGGGCAAGAATTGTGTGACAAGTGTAACTGAAATAGAACCTGTGTTACTGACCGTTACTGTGCTGAGACATCATGAGCAGACCAATGAAGCACAAAATCTTGATCACCACAAGTTTATTGACTTTTGCATCAGTTGCAGCAGTAGTCCGTACTACACACGTGGGCCGTGCGAATAGTTTTGTGCTGAGGTAATGCTTAGTTGGCGTAGAAGGTGTAGTCGAAAACAGGAAGTCATTGTGTACGTATTCATAAAAACAATAGTCACAGTAGTCTCGGTGCATGGCTCTGCGTACCAGGGCTACCCAAGATGTTGAGAGCTTGTTCGCAGCCGCAGGCTTGCCTTAAGTTACTTTGCAACTGTGTACAAGATAGAACTACAGGATTTACAGATTGCGTGTTCACAGACGCCAGAGAGTGGATTTTTCATACTCCTGACCACGCGGACGCGATATTTTGACTGTTAAAACAAGGATTCCTGCGGATCAGGTCTCTCAAAATATTAATCGTCGCTGTTGGCTTTCTTCCTACTTGTGTCGATATCCTACGAAAACACAGCCAGGTGGCCAAATTTTCATTTTAAAACAAACGTATTATTTAGCGCAATCATTTAAACCACGATGAAAGCTGGAGAAGTGCGCTGACTGAAATCTGTAGTACACATTGTCAACTGTAATCGCTGATGCGAGCGAATCAGAATTAGGACTAAACAAAGCTTCGAATGTCAGCTAATTGATTGAATGCGTACAACGTACTCTAACAATCTTTGATTACTGCTAGCCTAAGATAAATCTTCTAAGCCAAATCACCGTAAAGAAGGCAAGAACAAAAAAAGGACCGGAATAAGGCAAAGAACACGTTCGCTATAGCAACAAACGAAACGGAAGTAGTTATCTTTCTAGGAAAACACGCTTGGAAACATGAACTTCCCTCTCTGTCAAGACGATCTGTAATAGGAAGTCCGCCATTATTTTGTCACTTTCTTTACCCAGGAGGGTGGGAGGCGCGGTCGTTCCCGGAGCAAGCGTTCCGGGTTCGAGCCCTGTTCTTGGGCAAGACACTAGGCAGCTATTAGCCATTCTAGGTTCCAAAGCTTCACTTTACCTAGGACATGAAATTCTGCCTGACAACTTTTCTTTTTTCGCGCGTTTCAAGAGATGAACACTGACATTCTCTTCGATGTCACACCCAGGGTACATTTAAATACATATTTTCTGGCCGACGTTAGATCCAAGTGTGGTTTTGGTAATGGCTAAAGGCTAGGCAACTACAGAGCAAGAGCGACGCGCACTAATGGCGTCAAGAAAATTTAACCTCCTGATGCGACTCAGACAAAAGAAAACATTCCATGGGCTTCTTTGAGAGCAACTTACGGAGCAGCGGCACTCGTGATACTCAACGATTAATTTCGCAATTCGATGGTCTCTCTAGCTCAACATTAGAAAATCCACGAAATGTACCTTGGAATAATAAAGATACAGAATTTGAAGAAGGGTGGCAAAATTATGATGGGCTTGATCTCGTATATGTTTGCAAATTTTCGTGGAAAATGGATTGCCTTCATTTTTTCTACACAAGTCAAACAACATATGCAATGAACGAAAATGCCCTTTATTTCGATAGATTCGCTTTTTAATTTTTTGAGGAATTTTTTTTTGTAGGCACCCCGAAAACTACACAAACCGGAAATTGAAACCCCAAAAATTGGGGGTTACGTTATGCTTGCTCAAACTTTGCACATTTGATAAAACGACCTAATTCTTTCAGAATTACTGCATAATTCTTTCTTCTTTCCACACAACTAAAAACTATCTGCTTATCTTAAACGCAAGCAAAGTTATGACGTCTTAACGTGATCCGCTTAAAGATGTCTTTGCCATCTTTGCTGACATAGCCTCCAAACAAACAGATTTTTTTCAAAAGTGGGACCTCTTCATGAATGATGACTGTTATCAGCGTAATGTACTAGGCCTAAGCTACAATTATCTGTATTAAAAGTTGTGGGCACTCATAATTTTGATACGCAAAAAATTCGACAAAGTAGCGGAAATTTCAACAATTTGTGTGGAAATGACGAATCTCATCCGTTGACTAAAATGCGGTTTTGAGTTTCTCAGCGAACTTTTAGACATTACCTGAGTAGATTTATTGAGTTTTAACGCTTGGAGAACTCGATGAGACTTATTTTACGCCAAAATATCGAGAAATATCTCAAGCCTCACGTTTCTTTTGACTGACCACTACCGATCGTCATCACGACCGTTCCGTCACGCATCACGCATTCTTGGTTGAAGAAGGCGTTGATTTAAAATGTCTTATCCCCATAGAAATGAGCAGCCTTTTATGATTATTTCATACTTTTTCAACACCTTTTCCTTTTATTTTCTTGTTTCTTTTTATAAGATTGCTGTAATATTAATTTTAGTTGAGTCATCGCCGAAGCCGGTAGTGTAAACAGTTGGGGTCAATGTCAACAACATTCGTTCGCTAACTCACATAATTTGACCGTTCGGGAGACTCTTTTCCGCTAATAATTAAAGTTGCTAATAAATCAGGAGAGCTCATAGAGAGATTTTTACCCTAGCTGATATCCGAAATAGACCTTTTTACGGATACCATGCCTTTCCGATGCTTCTAATTAAACAACAAATATGCCTAAGACACCGCTTGATTTGATGCCGCGTAAATCGAGTAACATGATACTGTGTGCGAAGTCTCACCAAGACAAGTATTCGTATCAGACTCATAAAAGTATGGCATCCCAGTCTTGCCAATTTTTAAAAAATTATAGGGCATACTAGATTAAGACAGAGTTTCCTCTTCATAGTATTCTTAGAGAAACCAATTTTGACACCTGAATTACCCGGACACGCAGTTTTGTGCAATTCGCAAACGATTTCCCTGGAAGCATTGCCACAGCTAAATCCACTACTTTTAAAAATTTTTAAATATTTTTAAACCTATCCACACGATCGTTTTTGGGCTTTCCTGCCAAAAGTTTTACAAGGGGAGATATACCCAAGTATCAGGCACATTCCACGTGCTCTTGTCTAAAATGGGGGCTCGCGGCATTGCCTTTTGGGTTTGATGTTTAGGGAAATATCAATTTTATTGCTTCATTACTCTGGTAATAAAAGTCATTCTTAACATGCAGTGATTCAAGGTTTAAGCTTGGGTTGTGCGAGTGACCGTCCAGTAGCAAGGTCGTGGGTTCGATTCCACCGAGGTCAAAAGATTTTTTTCTTTGCCTCGTGTGGTTCCCTGTTTCCCTTTACTAGGGCTAACGCCCAGTGGGTTATTCATGGGTTTAAGTAGCACTATAATTTACACTTCAGAGTTAATTCTCTGGTTTCCACTATTTGTGTTCCCAGTGCTACGCGGCACAACATTCATATGTACCCTTACTTTCTCTTCGCCGCGATTCACCATCTAAAATCGTCCCCGACTTTCTCTGTGCGACTTGTAGCTCAGTCGGCAGAGTAACGGTAGATCTATTCCGGAGGTCGTGGGTTCGATTCCCACCGAGGTCAAAAGATTTTTTCTTTGCCTCGTGTGGTTCCCTGTTTCCCTTTACTAGGGCTAACGCCCAGTGGGTTATTCATGGGTTTAAGTAGCACTATAATTTACACTTCAGAGTTAATTCTCTGGTTCTATATTTTTGTGTTCCCAGTGCTACGCGGCACAACATTCATATAGCGCGAACCGCAAACGGACTCATTTTTTGCATCTTCTTTTCGAATTGAACGCTGTCGGTGCATGTTTAGCCTGAGCAAGGTTTTAGACCGATAGGCGTACTGAAGAGATTTACAAAGCTGCGACATTCGAAGGTAAAACATAAATACAATTTTTGTAAGGCTTCGTCCCCGCCGTAGCCGTCGTCATTTGCTAAAAAACTCCCTATTAGTCCGCAGTCCACAGTCTGCCAGTACGCAAGCGGCAGTCCGCAGTCTTTCGTTTCACTCGTTTTACCCGGCCCCTTTGGACTTTGGCGAGAAAGTAGCTGCGCAGGAGAACTGGGCTGAGAGATCTAAGTATAGTCACCGGAAGATAATCGCCAAGCCTGCTGGGTATTGAACTCAGACTGGACTTGGCGAGCGCCTTACACACAAAGAAACATGGCGGTCGTTGGTTGGTTAGCTGTGAGTTTAGTATTTTTCCGGCTTGATTTAGCCATGGCCTAATTCCATAGGGAGAAACAGAGAAGAAGTGTTTCCATTGAAGAAATCCGGACGAAACGATGGTGATCGGGGAGTTTGGAGATCTACACAGAACTGCTTGGAGGAGACCAAATTGAGGACCATTTTTCATGGCTTCGATATTAAACTTTTTACTACTTTTCGAAATTATGTTACTATGTTTTCTCGCTACTTATTGTTAGAAAAACACACATCGAAAAACATTTTACTGTAATTTTTTGTAATGATCATATAAGAATAACATGTAAAGACTTAAACTTATAAGAAACAATACCTTTTTCATCTGCTTTCAAAAGGGGGGAACATTCAAAATGTTTTCGACAAGTATTCAAGGGTCTTAAGGTGATTCCCTAGTTAAAGAAGCCATAGATTTCCGATGAAACTTGGTATGCTGTCGTTACAGGACAGGAGATGTTTAAAAACGTAATAAAAAGAGGTGGTCACCGTACTTGTTTTCATGCCACAATATTGACAAATATGGTTATTTTCTTGACTTTTGGTTATCTCAGTGCGCAACAAATAAGCTCGATTTTTTTTTCAATGCAGCGCTTTATATCACACAGTCTGACTTTCTTTGATTGTTTATTCATCTACGTCCCGGAAAAATGTCTTCAAATACCCTGCATTTTTTGGACATGCACTTTTCGGCCCGTTATGTCTCCCCCTGTAGAATTTATTTCATTTACCAAAAAGGTAGCCATAGATTTCTGCTAAGTTTTTGTCAGTTATTGAAGATACCGTTCTTCAGTTGAAATTATGAAATAAAAAATATGGGTCGCCGTGCTCGTTTCAGAGGAAACAAGCATTTATTTCTCTGTCCAGCTCAGCCTGAGGGAAATCTCTTTTGTATGTGCACGCGCTCGACCACGCGCTCACTAGTTGGATTTTACTAAAACAATTATTCCTCTTGCCCTCATGGGCTCTGAGTCAATAGCCCATTCGGCCTTCGGCCTCATGGGCTATTGACTCAGAGCCCATTCGGGCTCGAGGAGTAATTGTTAAATACTCAAACAGCAATAGTGAAAAAACACGAATCAGTCAAAAAAAATGCAGGCATAATTAATGTAGGGGGTTTTGCGAAAATCTAAGAGAGTCCCTGTGCCAGTTTCAAGTTGTAATCGCTATGATAATGATGACGACCACATTGCGCTTTGTGGTGTTTAAAAAAAGACCACAAAGCGCTTTATGGTGTTTTAAATAAGCCACAAAGCGCTGTGTGGTGTTTTAAATAGGCCACAAAGCGCTTTGTGGTGTTTTAAATAAGCCACAAAGCGCTTTATGGTGTTTTAAATTGGAGAAACCAAGTTATTTCAGAAAATAGCTGTGAGATATATGCGAATAAACGGGCCATCCAGTTTTCAATACTAAATCCCGAAATAAAACACCACAAAGCGCTTTGTGGTGTTTTGAATAGGCCATAAAGCGCTTTGTGGTGTTTTGAATAGGCCACAAAGCGCTCTGTGGTGTTTATAAAGCAAAGCCAACTAGTAACTGTTATAAAGCACTCCGGTCATAAAATCTACTCGGCAAGAAACTTTCTGTAATAAATGTCAGATGCCCAAAGGAAAAAAAAAAAAAAAAAACAGGAGACATGGCTTATCCAAAAAGGTTCAGTCAGCTTCAACAATGATATACTGAGAAGAGGGCTACCGCGTACCGGCTTTCGTGCGAGTGACAAGATTGGCAGGATTAGGAATAAAGAAATATTGGGCAGATTGACAGGCAATTTTACAGCACCGAAATTAAAATCAGTTACAATGCTCCTCAGAGATTCAGGGAATTTTGTTTTGCCTCTGTAATAACACTGAATGATCTGAACGATTTGAGGGTAATCGAAGCGCTGAGTTTAAAATGCCGAATATTGGCTGGCCGGGAACACGTAATTCGCACATCGGAGAGCAACCACTGTTTATAAATCTTCGATCAAACTGAAAAGACACTCAGCGGTCAATTTGCGAAAGAAATCCTGTAAGGTAAATGCAATTTTGTACATAGCGGTTGCATATCTCCGTTCAGAGTCAAAACATAATTACAAGGTCAATATTGCTTCCGTGGCCTACCCCTCGAAAAATCAGTTTGGCTCGAAGACCGAACTGCAACGGAGTTTAGTTACCAGTCTCAAGCTGCGTGTTATTAGATAGAATGCATGATATGATTGGCTCAGTATTTCACATTACGTCAGAGGACATGTCTGCCATAGAGGGACATAACTGCAACGGTACACACATCCAATTTTTTTCCACTTCCTAAAATCGAAAGTATTGCCTGATTTCATACCGTGAGGGACTAGGTACGAGTCTGTTAATTATGGGATTAGCAACTATTGATCCCCATAGTCAGAAAGAGCACATTGAGATTCATAAAATCCCCAAGTTTGGTGTTAAACAGGCTAGTCTTGACTGAGATACAGGCATTTAAAAACATATAAAAATTACAAAGAAATGTATGGAAAACCGGACAAATGCGGACAAAAGTCCGGATTTGGCCGGTTTTCCATACATTTCTTTGTAAATTTTTTACGTTTTTAAATGCCTGTATCTCAGTCAAGACTAGCCTGATTAACACCAAACTTGGGGATTTTATGAATCTCAATGTGCTCTTTCTGACTATGGCGATCAATAGTTGCTAATCCCATAATTAATAGACTCGTACCTAGTCCCTCACGGTATGAAATCAGGCAATATCGCTTTTCCACTCGGAGAAAGCCCTTTTAAGACCAAGAGGGCACTTGTTAAATTGCCGATTTAAGTACCGTTTCTGTTATTTATTTATTTTTTTACTTTACTTTCCTTTCTTGGGGGGAGGGGTAGGGAGAGGGTGGGACAGCCTGGCGAGAACCAACCGGAACACTGTATAACTCAATTTACAATTTACATGACATGACCTAGAAAAGCAAGCAAGGATAGAGCGATCTCCACACAAGTCATTTGCTAGTGCCAGTAGGGCTGGCGAGCTACAACACTCTTATTACTAAATAAACTAAATATTTGGCCTATTTCTACAGATAAGCACTCGGCAGTCTTGTGGGTTACTCGGCAGCCCAGTGGGTTATTCATGGGCTCAATTTATTCAGAGTTAATACTCTGTTTCACCATTAGTCTTGGTATCAGTTAGGCTGGAGGACATCAGCTCCGACATTGCATTTGACTAGAAGATAAACATACCATCTTGGTCTACTTCTCTAAAAGATATCTCATTACAATCTTTGTGCCAGTTAGGCTGGGTGGCCAAGTACTATTATCCATTTACCAGTAAATTTTCATTGAGTTATTCTAGGAGTATGTTTTCACTACCATGAATTACAGATGCCCAGCAAAAACAACAAAAGCCACATCAGAATTATTCCAAAGGGTAACTCAAGAAATATACATGTTCAGTTTCTATTTAAGTTAGGTCTCTCTGCAACTGGGCGAACCTACCACACTATATGTGTGGTTCTGGAAAATATCTGTCAGATTCCCCAAGGTTTCTTGGTTTGAAGACTTGCTCCCTTTTGAAAGTTCAATCATTTTCCTTTTAAAAAACCTCTGGGACCTGTTATGTAGTAGTAAGTGGTCAAATATAAATGTGCTCTCTGCCAATACAATGTGGTGGAGTTAATTATTAATTTTGAGCTTACAGGCTATCTGAAATAGCAAGGTGCCTGATTAGGGTGTTCTTGTAAATATTTTTGATCTTGGGTACTGTTATTTAAATGTACACAGGCTAAAATGTACAATATTTTTCTAACACTTCTGCACCATATTAGTCAAGTTTACAGATGCACTTCATTTTGAATAAGAAGTATATTTTTTATATTTTGTTAAATCTCCCAACTCAAATAAATCTTTTGAGTACAAGGGATATGGCATGTGTTGTGGGTCAAAACTCACTAACTCCCTAGTGAAACAACAAAAAACTTTTGACTCGCGCATGATCAGTGCACCATGAAACTGTGGCAAATGTGTGCCAGCTGGTGTTGAGTAAGTATATTTTTTGTTCCCCAAGGTGAACCCAAGGGGAACATTGAGGGTATGTCTCAGGAAAACAAAACTCACTGTTTCCCTTCAGTGGCCAGTAATTAAGTGATTGTTTACTAAGGAACAAAGTAAACTACATGTAAGTAAACCAAGAGGTCTGTAAGTTATACATATAGCTCCATGACCAATTCTACAACTTGTAAGAAAAAGGCGTTTTTATTATTGCAACAATCTGTAGAGGTCTGGAAGTATTGAGAGCAAAAGAGAGGTTCAGTAAACACAATAAGATTTTTAAAATCTACAGATCAAAACTTTAATAACAAGAGTAATAATACAGTATGACTAGTTTGGAGAGCAATTTACCCAATGAAAGCCTTGAAACTTAAACCATGGTCTACATGTAGACTAAAATAAAATTGAAAACAATAAGGAAAAAGAAACAAAACAAAAACATGTAACCATTGCCAAAGGCTAGTGAGGTCACATATAATGGGGGCCAATGCATCAATGATTTGTCTTTGAGTACGAACCAGTATTTTATTTATTGTTCGTTGAAAAATATAATACGAAATGACAACAGGAGCAGCAGCAACAACAACAACAACAGCACTTTTGTAATGATTCAAAGGAGTGTGCAATTTTGACGGAATTAAAATACATACCCAAGGCTGCTGCCTAACAGGAGCCCAGCAGCCTGGGGCACCCAAGAAAGTCCTTTGGGCACCTAAATTTTTGCAGCAGCTCCCAAAACATTACTTGTTGGGCTCCTAACTTTTTGGCTTTTGCCCTTCTGGGCTCCTTGAAATATTGCTAGGCAACAGCCTTGATACCATTAACCCTTTACACCCTAAGAGTGACTTATAGTTTCTACTCTGTCTAACGCCAGACGATTTTACTCGTCAAAGAGAGATGCCTTAGGGCTTAAAGGGTTAAAATGTTGTTAGAAAAATGCTCTTGCTGTAAAAACCTTAAGGCACTTTCAGAAACAGTCATGTGAAACAAAAAAAGAGCAATTCAAAGTTCACACTAATTTCATCACATAACAAGTATGAATCATAGGATTAAGTTCTGGTCTGGTCAAATCAAGTTGAAGTTCTTTACAACAGGAATTGAAAAATCCACTAGGTGTTTGTTCTAGACTATAAACATTGCTTAAGTAAACAATTTGAGAGAAAGTAATGTTTAAGCCATTCAGAACATTGAGGTTGCAGAGAGAAGGTCCACTATATCCTCTATCATCTTTAGACCACAAGTATACCATCCACGTCAGGTTGACAAAGTGAACTGGATCCTGTCTCAGTTTCAGCCAAGTCAAGTAAAACATTGCAACAACCGCTTTGATTAAACTAGCTTCTTTGCTTCAAAGAATCCTTTAAGGTGACGCATCTGCCAGAATCCAGTGCACAGAAGAATCAGGGTTTGTGCAAGAGCCCACCACAACACGCGTTGGTTAGTGCTTTCACTGGTAGCTCTAAAGCGTTCCTCGCGGAACTGGAATAAAGGATAAAACACGGATCAGTCGTGAAACATAACAAATGAACAAACTGCAAGGACTATTCCTTCTAGATAAATGAGAAAAGTGTAACAGTCCACTCAGCTAAGCAACGGCATTAAAATGCTTTGACTAAGACCTGTAATTACTACATAAACACCTGTGAAATACCAGGATTTTTCCTTTTACTAAAAAATCATATCTTCATTGCATGCAGTGAAGATACTATTTTAATCTTTCACGTGTGAGGATATTGGTGTTGCCATAGCTACTTAAGTGTTTGCTGCACTCTCTCGTGAGATATCGAGTTGAACACTCGAAGATAAAATTCATATCCATGTGCGGTCAAGTAATATCCGCTATATCAACAAGAATAAAGAGATCCCCTTAGTAATTTTTGCTTTTGGTTTACTTTTAGTTTGTCGTGCTATATAAGGAACCAAAACAACTGAATACTGTCAGAATATGCGTAAATACAGCTGACCACATATGCGACTAGATTTTTGGCTGTGTACCTAAAACATCACGTGCAGTCATATCAGCATGCATAAAAAGCCAAAGGACAGTGTGTCTGACTGACTTACATGTACTTGTCTAGTACTTACTCACCTGACCATACTTACACTAACGGATCGATAAGACATAAAAGAAGCTTCAAACAATAAATATAAATAAAATCCTACATGTAGATATACATGTAACATGTTGAAGATAACTAATTGAAAGTCTTAGAGCTACTGCTTTCTGTTTTACTGGGGCTTGTACATTACAGCTACATGAGAGCCAAATGACTTTTGATAATCAGATCTGATCTACTCTCAATCACTTACCCTCTGGTAATTTTGTTCTTTGCTGATCTGTTCAACTTGGTCTAGCAATTGACGAATACGAAGCTGGAGCTCTGTTAGTTTGTCTTTGGCAGCAATCTCTTGATAATCATTAGCATGCTCTCCAACTTGAATATCCAAGTGAATACGCTAGAAAAGATGGCAATGAGACTCGTGTTTAGAAAAGATGACTAGTTTATAGTTTATAGTAATTTTTCTTGGACAATTCTGTCCAAGGGGGTAAGGTGCAATGAGGTTATCCTTGTGTGAAGCACAAACCTGTGAGACAAGGCCAGACAACAACACCGGGAACTATGTGCCCTATGCTTTTCAATAAGTGTGTGGGTTCTTTAACGTCCCCTGCTGACTATGTAACACTGAAGATGCAGGAGACGGGGCCTACGGTTTATAGTCCTTATCTGAGAAGACTTGAACGTCTAACCATTTGCAGATATAATTACAAAGGCAGCACATTCTCCTCCGTTAATTTAAGACCCTGAGTGTTGGTCCAGTCTAGGGCTCGAACCCCCGACCTCCTGCACAGCAGACTGGCGCTCTACCAACTGAGCTAACCAGGCAGCAGTAACTGAGCTAACCAGGTGGCGGTACTGAGCTAACCAGGCGGGGGTTAGGGTTAGGGTTGGGGGTTAGGGTTAGGGTTGGGGTTAGGGCCTTAATTCCCAAAATAGGCTTGGAGACATGTAAAACAAAAACCATCAAATACAGAATATTGTACTGAAAGACTTGGAGTCATGTTCGTTTAGAATACTGATATATCAAATGTGGCCTATTCTTCAAGTTTACTAATACAAATGCTATAATGTGATTGGTGGAGATATTTGCACACTATCAGCCATTAGGGTGCTGTGGCTAGAGGTCATCCACATCATTGCAACATTTTAGGGTTTCTATGATGTATCCAAGGAGATTTAGAAAATAATTTTACTGGATAATTCAAATACCAAAGAAAGAAGGGAGGATTTACCACAAAATTAACACACCAAACCTGACCTTGATTTAAAATTTCAATCGCCTTCACGTATAAACTGAAGAAAAATTTGTAATAAAAATTTCCCAGAAAAGAATACATATACCGAAGCTTCCCATAGAGGCTTTTCAGCCACAATGTGATTGTAGCGAATGTGACCGAACAAAAATCAAGAAACAACTTGAAAAGAGGGAAGGATTGTATCCTTGTAGTATTGCATTCAGGATTGAAAACATTGCCATCCCCCTAGTGACCAAAAGGTATTTAATTTTCCATCTGAACAAGTGACTTTGCATTCTCACTTCCCTGTCAGGTAGGGGATCAAGCAAGTTATCTGCCAACTAAAACATTAAAAGAGCAAACTAAGACTCTTCCAGGGCAAGCTGGAATTCAGGTTTTCTTTTTTCAAGCCTTGTGAATTCCCTTGAACACAGATGCTTTCCAGTGCAGTACCTCAGCATAAGCACTACAGTACACAGCAAAATGTTAACTACACAATTTAATTCACTCACCAGTTTTCCTCCTGCCCACAGTGACCAGCGAGTGGAGTTAGAGTGAAGACAAATAAGGTGTTCACCAGGTGAATGTGATGTAAACGTGAACCGTCCTTCTGACGCATAATATTTAGATAAAATAACTTTCATGTTGGGGTCTTTCACTTCTACATGCATGCCTATACCAGGACTGGATGGCAGAAAATCTCCAATGTTCTCATCGTATAGCTGTGTCTTGTATTTACCTTAAAGGAAATGCAAAAGAAATATAAAATAATAATAACAACTATGAATAATCCCTTTCCAACTAGCAACTTGAGAAAACATGAGATGAAGACAAATCTGATGAGATAAATCGAGACACAAGATTTTAGATAAAGGTAATGCAAAAATAGTGTAATGAAGAATCACATTTTTGACTTTACTAGAAAGTCGCATTTTAAAATATTTAGATAAACCAACTGTTGCCAAGTCTTAATTACACCATTTAAGCATCATTTTAATCAAAATAAATGTAGAAGATCTACAATGAATCTCTTCACACTGCCTTCAGTTATGAAGAACGTCTTAACAGCTAGCAGTCAGGCAAAACACTGACTTAAAGACCCGGTATTACCCATTGAGCATTGCACGCTGCGATCTCTTGGCGGCCATTTTTGTGATGTCGAAAATTCTGAGGCTTTTGTTTGTGGCCAGAATAGAACTCCTTAATAACAATGGACACCTCGCTCCCATGAAAACCAAAACAACAGCAGAGGCAGGCGAAGCATAATGGCCAATACTGGGCCTTTAACACAAACCACTACAACATCATTTCATCCAAGGACATGTGGAATCCTGGTGCATGCACATATCTAAAATGCTGCTGACCAAAACTGTAAGATTAGTGCTTGTTGTTAACTATGTTAAATTGCATTAACTGCAAAATATCCTTAACAGAGAACAGAAAAGTTAAAAGTTTAATACATGTGATGCAATATATCAAAGCATTATACATGTAGTAGACCCTGTTAGTTATGATTCACTAAATGCTACAAAAGTAATTGAATGTACTTAATGAAATTATGCTACAAAAAAACAACAACTAAAATTTATGCCTCAAGGCAGTGAGCAGGTTGAAAATTATACAACCTTGCTCCAAATAGATTACCTGGAAAAGTAATCACAAGATAAAACGTTTTTGCCTATTGCAATACGTGTACTTAACCTGTATGTAGCATTATAAGAACTGTGTTCTCTCAAATTTTGAATGACTTTGAAAGCAGATGAAAGGTAGTGTTTCTTATAAGTTTAAGTCTTACATGTTATTCTTATATGATCATTACAAAAAATTACAGTAAAATTGTTTTCGATGTGTTGTTCTAACAATAAGTAGCGATGAAAACATAGCATAATTCGAAAAGTAGTAAGTTTAATATCGAAGCCATGAAAAATGGTCTCAATTTGTCTCCCTCCAAGCAGTTCTTGTAGATCTCCAAACTCACCGATCACCATCGTTTCGTCCGGAATTTCTTCAATGAAACACTTCTTCTCTGTTTCTCCCATATGGAAGTAAAGGCCATGGGCTAAATCAAGCCGGAAAAATACTAAACTCACAGCTAACCAAACCACGACCGCCATGTTTCTTTGTGTGTAAGGCGCTCGCCACGTCAGTCTGAGTTCAATACCCAGCAGGCTTTGCGAGTTATCTTCCGGTGACTAGTACTTAGTCTCTCAGCCCCAGTTCCTCCTGCGCGCACTTTCTCGCCAAAGTCAAAGGGGCCGGGTAAAACGAGTGAAACGAAGACTGCGGACTGCCGCTTGCGTACTGCAGACTGTGGACTGCGGACTAATAGGGAGTTTTAGCAATGACGACGGCTACGGCGGGGACGAAGCCTTATAAAAATTGTATTTATATTTTACCTTCGAATGTCGCAGCTTTGTAAATCTCTTCAGTACGCCTATCGGTCTAAAACCTTGCTCAGGCTAAACATGCACCGACAGCGTTCAATTCGAAAAGAAAATGCAAAAAATGAGCCGTTGCGGTTCGCGCTGTTTGAAATACGTGGAAGTTAATCATTTCACGTTGTTGTTTTGTAGAGGACGGCAAAGAAATGTATCAAGATTCAAAACGCACGTGCACAGCTATTGTTCTGCTCATTAAATCTTTTGTTTGGTGACGCTCTCGTCGCCGTCGCCGTCGCCGTCGCCGTCGCCGTCGTGGTTTGCTAAAACTCCCTAATGACTAAGGACTGCGGAGTACGGACTGCGGACCACAGACTGCAGACTGCGGGACCGGGCATAAAATGAAGACGGCAGACCAAGGTTAAAACTGAGACTATATGAGTGTTGTGCCGCGTAGCACTATGAACACAAATGGTAGAACAGAGAATTAACTCTGAAGTGTAAATTAACGTGCTAATTGAGCCCGTGAATAACGCACTGGGCGTTTGCCCTAGTAAAGGGAATCAGGGAACCACACGAGGTAAAGTACAAATCTTTTGACCTCGGTGGGAATCGAACCCACGACCTCTGGATTAGATCCACCGTTGTTCTGCCGACTGAGTCGTCCACGACTTATCTCTGTCCGACCTGGTAGCTCAATCGGCAGAGTAACGGTAGATCTAATCCGGAGGTCGTGGGTTCGATTCCAAAAACACTATAGGGCTAACGCCCAGTGGGTTATTCATGGGTTCAATTAGCACGTTAATTTACACTCCAGAGTTAATTCTCTGTTCCACCATTTGTGTTCATAGTGCTACGCGGCACAACATTCATATGTACCCTTACTTTTTCTTCGCCGCAATTTACCACCTAAATCGTCCCCGACTTTCTCTGTCCGACCTCGTAGCTCAGTCGGCAGAGTAACGAATCCCACCGAGGTCAAAAAATTTGTTCTTTTATCTCGTGTGGTTCCCTGATTCCCTTTACTAGGGCTAACGTCCAGTGGGTGATTCATGGTTCACGTGAGTAATTAATTCAGAGTTAATTCTCTGTTCCACAAATTAAAAACTGAGACTGCCGACTTTTAACTGAAATCGTGTTACCTACAAAAAATAATGAACAAATTTACAAAAAATACCGCAATAAACTAAACCATCTAATACGAATTGCCAAAAAGAACTATTATTGTAAAAAATTTAGTCAAGCTCAAAATGATATCAAATCTACTTGGAATACCATCAATCAACTACTTGATAAGCAAAAATCAAAAAGCTTCTTACCAAGGTCGTTCTTAAATGATAATAACATAGATATTAATGATCCAAATTTGATCGCTAATGACTTAAATGATTTTTTTGTTAATGTTGGGTCCAAACTCGCTAAAGAGTTCAGCCATGATACTGACGAATTTTATAAATATCTTGAAGGCAATTATAATGATTCAATTTTTTTACATGAAACAAGTCCTGACGAGGTGAACAGAATAATAGATAAACTAGAATGTAAATCTAGTTGTGGCGTTGATGAAATTAGAAGCAAAGTTAAAATATGTGGCTCCTTATGTATCTGTTCCATTAAGTCACATATTTAATTTGACATTTGCTACCGGAAAAATACCAAATGATTTAAAGGTAGCATTGATAACACCAGTGTATAAGGCCTCCGAAAAAAAATATATTTTCCAATTATAGACCTATCTCTGTACTGCCATTTTTTTCCAAAATACTTGAAAAGCTAATGTATAAAAGACTGATTGACTATATAAATAAAAATGGAATATTAACTGACCGTCAGTATGGATTTCGAAGTAAAAGTTCTACTAATCATGCAATAATTGAACTTGTCGATAAGATAACAAAAGCCATTGAAAAAAACGAATTCACAGTAGGGATTTTTCTTGATTTATCAAAGGCATTTGACACGGTAAATCATAATATCCTTCTAAAAAAACTTTATTTTTATGGTATTCGTGGCAAATGTCATGCTTGGATTAAAGGTTATCTCTCCAATAGGAAACAAATTGTTAAATATTATAACATAAGGTCAACAGAAAAAATAATTACTTGTGGGGTCCCACAAGGATCTATTCTTGGACCTTTATTATTTTTAATATACATCAATGACCTTAACAACTCAACCAGTAATTTGTCTACTATTTTATTTGCTGATGATACTAATCTTTTTCGTTCAGGTAAAGACCTAGAAGAACTGGAAGTGTTAATAAATGAGGAATTAGCTCATGTCCAAGAATGGCTAATGCTAAATAAACTGACTCTCAATGTAAAAAAATCAAATTTCATTATCTTCAGATCTCATAAAAGGAAACTAAAAAATCATTTGAGTCTAAAATTAAACAACGAGTTGCTACAGTGCGTTGAGCACACCAAATTTCTAGGAATCATTATTGACCAACACCAGGAGCCATAATCAGGGACGGAGACCGTAAGTCTTGAGATGTGCGCGGACCCATGATATGGGACAATTTTTTCATATATCATCCGCGCTGATCCACGCACGTGTCTTGGGCTCTCGCGTGAATGTTGTCACGTTGTGATAAATGGTGAGAGTTGCGAGATTCTCCTTCCGATTTTTCACAGCGATGACAGGGAATAAGGCAGAGAAGAACCAGGGCTCTTCTATGGACTTTTAGGCTCTGATCTAATGGAAAAGGTGTGTTTTTCAGGGTCGAAAATTTCTTTAATTTCGCGCTGTAAATGAATAAAATCCGTTCGCCGGCTAGTTATTCCCGTAAACTTTGTGTTTGTTTTGTAGAGAAAAGTTCTGTAAGAAAACTGTTTACTCCGGTATCGAGTTAATTTGTGAGTTTGCCAAACAATGCTTTATCATAACCAAAACCTATGTTTGATAGTTTCTTGTTGTTTCTGCTCGTTTGGCGAGTTTGCAAAAGTTTTTGAAGGCAAGTCTGACGCGTACGAGTAGTTCATTTGCATAGTGCAGCGCGTGCACTTTCAAGTCCGAGTCGGTGTTTTCAGATTGTGAACAAATCGGGAAAAAGATTTGTTTCGTTGTCTTTTGTGCTGAGATACTACAACAAATTTTACCAACGTTCACCAAAAGGCTACTAACATCATGTGTGTTTCTTTCACATAGTGAAACTTTACACTGCGAAAAAAGAATAGACAGGGAGTTTTGATTCAATTGAAATCTTTATTCGAGTTCATTAAAAGCGTCATCGTAACTTTTCTGATTATTTCTACTGTATTCACATATTTTCAGCTAAGCTTTTAATATGTTCTCAAACATTAGTCAACCTTAAACATATTCAAAAATTAGAGATATTATATGAGTTCGATGTACGTTTTCACATCAAAGTACGAAGTCCAATTTGTCATGTTTTACTAGCTGTGCAAAACACGCATCGGCGGGCGCTCTCATTCATCGACAACAGAAAATTTATTGGATTTTTACACAAACAAAACTAAGCAGCATCTACGGACATAAACCTATTGTCACTTATTGGACCTTAACGCTGCCATATCCAAACATATCCAACTAGTTTTTTTTTCTGTGTTGCAAAAAAGCTGTTAATCTTGTTCATATGTGAAATTTAGAGTGGAGTAATGTGAAGTTCTTGTAAAAGGAGCAGCGGAACTCAACTTGGTCAGCGATATAAAGCTGAACATACCTAAATTCGGCAATGTCTTCACTCAAACTGGAGCAACTTACGGCGAAAATACTTAAGCATAAAGGCGTTCAGTTGTGGGCATAAAGGCGTTCAGTTGTGGGCCAAAAGCATAAACGGTTACGGGAATTTCGGACGCCATTTCCCCTGCGCGACATCCGCGAAAATCCTCGCAGCAATGTACGCGCGTGTGCCGCAGGCGATGGCGCAATTTGTTCTAAAAATAGAAAAATTGTCCCATATCATGGCGCCAACCCCAATACCAGAAATGGCGCGCGCTTACGGTCTCCGTCCTTGATTATGGTTCCTGGTCTTACTTATCCGTCAACTTATTCGTGTCAATGTGAAGTTTCATGACAAATCAAGCCCAGACAGATCTTTTATGTCATTCGTTCGTTATAAACTGAATTCGTTTTCAAAATCTGCTGATTTCGAATGGACACTTTTTAGGCGAGTGTAAACTCGGGTACCGCGTTAGACTGCGGCGTTTGTCGCTTTTTAACAGCTTCAAGTGCCTATGAAGTAAAAAATAATTGCTGCTTATTTGAAAGGCGTTTCAAAGTAAAGAAGAATGGAGTTTTCTTTTTTGGAATATCTTTTTTTCGTTTTAGAGATATTTACGTTTTTGTATTATGAAAATGAGGAAAGTGTTGACGTCATAGGTGGTTCCACTGAAACAGTACAACACTCAATCAAGAATATCTTTAGAAATATTAAACTATTGTTCTTCAAACTTGGCACCAATAATATATATCACTAAAGAAAGAAAATGACACCCGTCTTGCCGTTGCCACGACAACAGTGATACCGCTGGTCCTGTTTAATTAAGACTAAAATTACCAGATTTTATCATAAACAAGGATCATGCACCCCCAACAATCTAATGGAGAGAGTTAAGACAATATGGGAACCGTGTATGTTCGGAGCAAGACCCTCTGTCCCACTTTAAAGGTTGCAAATGGGCATATTTGGTTTTCCACAGAAAGTGAGTGGAGCCAAGAGTGTTACCATGGCAACAACAGAAAGTGTTATTCTGTTTCGTTTTTGATGTATATTTCTGGTGCCAAGTTTGAAGAACACTGCTCCAATATTTCTGGAGATATTCTTGATTTAGTATTTAATTGTCTAAGTGGAACTATTTATAACGCCATCAAGTTCCTTATTTGCAGAATACAAAAACGTGGATATCTCGAAAACGAAAAGAGATAAAAACTCTTATTCTTCGGCCATTTTAGCTTTAACAGAAATGATATACAAAGTGCGGTTACAAACATGTTTTGTCATGTTTGACCCGCAGTTTGTATACGAAAAGAGATATTCCAAAAAAGCACCATTCTTCTTTATTTTGAAAAGCCTTTCAAATAAGCAGCAATTATTTTTATTTCATAGGCACTTGAAGCTGTTAAAAAGCGACAAACGCCGCAGTCTAACGCGGTACCCGAGTTTACACTCGCCTAAAAAGTGTCCATTCGAAATCAGCAGATTTTGAAAACGAATTCAGTTTATAACGAACGAATGACATAAAAGATCTGTCTGGGCTTGATTTGTCATGAAACTTCACATTGACACGAATAAGTTGACGGATAAGTAAGACCAGGAACCATAATCAAGGACGGAGACCGTAAGCGCGCGCAATTTCTAGTATTGGGGTTGGCGCCATGATATGGGACAATTTTTCTATTTTTAGAACAAATTGCGCCATCGCCTGCGGCACACGCGCGTACATTGCTGCGAGGATTTTCGTGGATGTCGCGCAGGGGAAATGGCGTCCGAAATTCCCGTAACCGTTTATGCTTTTGGCCCACAACTGAACGCCTTTATGCCCACAACTGAACGCCTTTATGCTTAAGTATTTTCGCCGTAAGTTGCTCCAGTTTGAGTGAAGACATTGCCGAATTTAGGTATGTTCAGCTTTATATCGCTGATCAAGTTGAGTTCCACTGCTGCTTTTACAAGAACTTCACATTACTCGAATCTAATTTTCACATATGAACAAGATTAACAGCTTTTCCATAACACAGAAAAAAACTAGTTGGATATGCTTGGATATAGCAGCGTTTAGGCCCAACAAGTGACCGTATATGCTGCTTAGTTTTGTTTGTGTAAAAATCCAATAAATTGTCTGTTGTCGATTTAAGAGCGCTCGCAGATGCGTGTTTTGCACAGCAAGTAAAACATGACAAATTGGACTTCGCACTTTGGTGTGAAAACGTACATCGAACTCATATAATATCTCTAGTTTTTAAATATGTTTAAGGTTGATTAATGTTTGAGAACATATTAAAAGCTTGGTTGAAAATATGTGAATACAGCAGAAATAATCAGAAAAGTTACGATGACGCTTTTATT
>JAHPZR010047155.1:7500-14059 GCA_019787425.1 Platygyra sinensis | reverse complement strand
CGTTCTTTCGTTTCTACACAGTGTCTTTATCATTCGTGCGGTTCTTTGCCTAGGCGACAACAAATTAAAAGAAGTATATCTGATTTCATTCGGAAGCAAACATCTACTCACTGAGCCCGCGATATTTTAGGTATGCAACGTTGCTAAGCGACATGACGTAAATAGACGGAGTTAGCAAGAGGCAACAAAGTTCGAGTCATCGTGTTGTTTTCTGATTGGCCAGTAGAAATCAGAAACATCTCGGGCCGAAAACAGTCCGAAGCTAAACTCGTGTCGCGCTTCTCCGCGCTAACCCCTCGGACTGATTTAAGTTCACTTTCTTCTGCTGGGTTTTCCTCGGCCACCTTTTCCTTTCAGCTTTTCTTTATTTTGCCGCTGCATGGTTATTTCCTTTCTGTGCCGAGCCTTCAGTATCTGATCCTTGGATTTCAGTTCGTTTCCACGCGGTTTAGCGCCTTTCCCGCCAAAACCTTTACCTTTGGAAGGGATAATTTTCCCGCCTTTACCTAAAGCAAAGAAACAACAGATAAAGAGCATGATATAATTCTAGTAAATAAATTTAAATTTAAGATAAGTAACTAATTAACAATAACAAATATCTCTCAGCTTCTATCATTGATATTGTTAATTAGTTCCTTATCTTAAATTTAAATTTATTTTTCTTCAAGATCCTCAGAGAAAAGGCAGCAAGAAATAGAAGCGAGGCCTGTTAGAGGAAACTTGTTAGGAGAAAGCAAAGTCATAGGGTAAATAACTCTTAAACACATTCCTCCCTCAAAACAGGTTTTTTTGCGAAATTATAATTTGTCTTGGGCTTTGTATGACTGTCTCGGGGGAAGAGATGAAGGTTTACAAAACTACACAAAGATCAGGAAAGAATGCACTCTATTTAATAACCTTGTACTTATACGTAAAAAAATATTATCAATAATAATAATGTTTTAAGAGGCAAAATAAAACAGTCAAAGTTGTCTGTTACCCTTTCTGTTCTTTTTGTGACCTGGCCTCGTTCCATTCTCCTCTCGATCTTCTGATCCGGGAACGTCCATCTTATTTCTTCTCAGCCAGTCTTTGTATCTAATTTGTAGTAGTCAGGGAAAACACTGAAACGAATGCGCGCTATAACTTGGATAAACGAAACACTAACACTTTGATTACCATCGGCTAAAACATTTTATAACTTATGTTAGGGCCGATTTACACGGTACGACTTTCTCGCATACGACAAGCTTACGACAGGCCTATGACATGACTTTGTAGGTTTGATTTACAAGAAGCAATTCATGTCGTAGGCCCATCGTAAGCTTGTCGTATGTGACAATAGGGACCTTACGAAAAACACAACGGCAACGGCAACGAGAACGTCACCAAACAAAAGGTTTAATGAGCAGAACAATAGCTGTGCACGTGCGTTATAACTCTTGGTACATTTCTTTGCCGTCCGCTGCAAAACAACAACGTGAAATGACCAGATTCCGCGTTGTTTGGAGAACATGAACCACAAAGGCTAAATTTTCGTATTTCTCTTTGAAACTGAATGCATTCGTAGCATATTCAGCTGAGGCATGGTTTAATACCAACAAACACACTGAATAGATCTCAATAAATGAGAAATTTCAAAGTAAAATAGAAACACATTTTTTACTAGGCGTCGCGTCCTCGCCGTCGCCGTCGTAGATACGTAAGGTCCCTAATGTCCTACCGTGTAAATTGGCCTTTATAGATATTGTCAACGAAAGATCAAGGACACCTTGGCACGTTGTTGTTCAGATATTATTGAAGTAAAATTTTAAGGGAAAACAAACACCAATTCAGAATGAATTGCCTTCGCGGAGGACTGCACGAGTTTTAGGTTTTCCACACCGAAGTTCCAAAGCAACTCAGTTGACGCACCGTCGTCGTTGTGCCATACTAGGGAGCTTAAGCAACGACGACGACGACGCCGAAGACGACGCCAAGTAAAAAATGAATTTATATTTTACCAACCAAATTTGCGATTGTCTAGATCTCCTCAGTTCGCCAATGGCTCTAAAATCGTGCTCAAGCTAAATATGCAACGACAGCGTTAATTCCACACGAAAATACGAAAAATTAGCCGTCGTCGTCCACGTTCTGTAGACGACGCAGAACTTCGTCATTTCGCGTTCTTGTTTTGCAGAGGACGGCAAAGAAATGTACAAAGATTTATAACGCACGTGCACAGCTATTGTTTTGTTCATGAAACCTTTTGTTTAGTGACGTTCTCATTGCCGTCCTCGTCGTGGTTTGCTTAAGCTCCCTAGTACTGACGCTGTTTTCGGAGTGCTCGGAAGTGTTCGGGCTAACTTTTGAATGGCAAATAACAATCTGATACTTTACGAGTGCTCTAAGAAGATTTGTTCAAAACGGCACTTAGTCCGCCGACTGCTAAGTTGTTTGTGTTCTTCTGCAAGACACTTCACATTCATAGCACCTCTTCTTTACTCTAAACATGTGAAGAGAGTAGCTGTGACTTTACTGTTAGAGAGAGGCGAGAGAAGTAGCCTTTCTATGTATACACTCAAATTTCCTTCTGGTGTGAGAAGAAAGCGAGGAGAAAGTTCTCTATCTTGCGCCACATCTACATCGTTTAAAAAGGCAGCAAAAACCACGAAGAGTACCGTAGCTGCGAGCCGTCAATTTGGGCCGTCACACAACGATCCACTTACCATTACCGTTGCGTGACCACAAAAGTAACAGAAGAGCGGGAGATTTGTCTATGTAGTACATATGGAAAGATGAATTTCAAAATTTGTGTCTGGTTATGTCTACAGGATACATATTTTTCTTGTAGGTCGCTGGGATCCGCACACCGCTTTCTGTTCTGAGTTTTTTCACGTTACCATCTTCACCAACATAATTTTTCCTCTTACGATCCCTACAAAACGAAAAGTAAGCCGTCATTTACAAACAGCGTGCCCATTACATCTGAGGAAATCTGAGAGAGGACGTAATTCAGGTAAGTCACTTATGGAGTAATAGGGTTTTTCACTCACGAGGGCAGCAGCCATGCAAATTTATTGGAACAAAAGAAAGTGTTAACATACCAAGAAATTCAACTCTCAGAGGATTGGCTTAGGACACTAACATGACTGTCGTTTCATTTTTTTGTTGGGAGGGTGGGGGATCAATATGGCCACCGTGCCATTCTATGAAAACACTCGTTATCTCGTTCCCAGGCTCTCTCTCTCATTGCCACCCCTTTCCAGTCCCTTGTCGTTGAGCCTCAACGACAAGGGATGCAAAGGAAAGAGCTGGACTCGAGGTTAACAATGACCCAGTGTTGTTTGTACCATTTTTTGAGCGACTTGGCTTGTCTCATTCCTTTACTATGGCTGTCGTTTCATTTTTTTGTTGGGAGGGTGGGGGATCAATATGGCCACCGTGCCATTCTATGAAAACACTCGTTATCTCGTTCCCAGGCTCTCTCTCTCATTGCCATCCCTTTCTAGTCCCTTGTCGTTGAGCCTCAACGACAAGGGATGCAAAGGAAAGAGCTGGACTCGAGATTAACAGTGACTCAGTGTTGTTTGTACCATTTTTTGAGCGACTTGGCTTGTCTCATTCCTTCTTCTTCGTCAGCTTGGATATCCATCACAGCACCTGATACATCCTTCTCAAACGACTTCAAACCGAGCCTGAAAACACAAAAGAACCGCAAAACTATAAAACGATGCCAACATTGCCCCACATACATTGAAAATGAATTTATTAGCCCCATTTCTCGTTTCATCTACCGAGCTTAAAATGTATTAGTTTTCTTTCTGCGTCCCCACAAAAGACGCTTTTGCTGACCGTGAGCACTACCATAGATTCTTGAGGAAGCTTGTTATTAAATACTTAACACTTAGTAAATGGCCTAGCTCACTACAAGTGTCTTCGTAGCCGAACGAGCCCGAGGAGGATCATCAATTCAACTTCCGTAAGGTGCTCAGATTCTTCCTATCGACCATACTCACGATAGCTTGTTTTACAACTTTTTCAAATATCTCATTTCTCAGTTAACCTTAACTAGTTTTCAGACAGGTTGGTAAAAGAAAACAAAGATAACCGTGAAGATATTGTCTTGACATCAGTGCCGCGAAAATGCGAGCTAAGAGAACTACAAATGGCTAAATAATTTGTTTGTATTCCCGCCTTTAAACTTACCCCAGGCCTCTCTCGCCGTAATGATCCGAGGCGGTATGGGGAATATAGTTCTCATCTCTGAAGTTTTTCGTGGAAGGACCTGAGAGAAGAACGGAACAACCAACACGTTAAAGACGACAAAAAGAGTTGTCAAAGATTAAACTCAGTTTTCCAGTTCCAAATATACTAGTGGTAATCAAAGGTAGACATGATAAGTAAAGATATTGCCTAAGTGATGTATTTAGAAGTCTGCATACGAGCCAAGTGGCCCGTTAGGACGACGATTATCCGGGTTTCTGTAGCATGAAGCGACTACGAGTATTTCTACTCCCCCCTAGATGGGTTGCTAGTCCATCGCAGGGTTACCCCCCGGCATGAGTGTCTTGCCATAAAAGACTACACAATGTCCCCGGCCAGGGCTCGAACCCAGACCGCGCGATCCAGAGACGAGTACATTTAAGTAACAGTCCATGTAAGAAGGATAGCACAAGGCGGCAAGGAATGCAGAAAGGTGCTAACTTTTTCACAACTTTGTCATTGTTGTATCATACTTCTGATTGGGCAATCAACAAAATATACCAGAAGTTCAGGTAGCTGTATATTTATTTATCCTTATTGATCAACTATTTTTCTTTCGACAAAATCTCTTCCGAGTCTAAATACCATAGTAATCTTATGTGGAACAATGAAAAATTGGAAGCTTTTATTGTCTTTGTTTACGACTGTTGTGATTGGTCCAAAAGTTTTCACACAAAGGAAACTACCTTTCAAAATAGAATTTAAATACATTTTATTTCATAAACCTGCTTTCTATTGGTTGATAAATTCTCCGTCGGGAAGCACAACCTTTTAAATGCGGGGAAAGCGTATTGCCGCAGAACAACCGAAAATGTTACAGTTCTTATCTGGATCATTACTTCCATGATGCCACCGCGCCGAGTGATGTGCACAACTGACACTAAATAGTTACCTTGAGGATCGAATTTTGATTTCTTTCTCTTCTTTTTCTGGCTTGGGTCGAATACAGTGGCAAAGACTCCCTGAGACAAAGAACAAAATAAGCGTGACATTAAGGTGGCTGAAAACAGTTTCCAGTACTTTCCAAGACTCACAGTTTGATGGGTCATTACAACCACACTATACCGGTTGATACCAAAGTCATGGTATCAACAAACTACCCAATCATCGGGGAACAAGTTGCTGTTATTTTTGTGGCACAATAGGTTACCATAGCAACAATATGACCTGCTAAAAACACCCTTAATTTTACCTTTAAGCGCTTATAACTCAAAAACGAGCTCGGTGACCCCCATTTTTTATTATGGAATTGTAATCAGCATGATAAGATGCAACTTTTTGCAAAGTTAAAAAAAATTCTACGAAGGGGGTTCAGAGCCACCTTAAATTTTCGAAAATTTAAGGTGGCTCTGAAGCCCCTTCGTAGAAATTTTTTAAACTCTGCAAAAAGTTGCATCTTATCATGCTGATTACAATTCCATAATAAAAAATGGGGGTCACCGAGCTCGTTTTTGAGTTATAAGCGCTTAAAGCTGAAATTAAGGGTGTTTTTAGCAGGTTATGGTGTTGCTATGGTAACCTATTGTGAGACGAAAATAATACCAACGTGTTCACCAATGATTGGGCATTTTTCTGATACCATGATTGTAGCATCAACTGATAAAGGGTGGTAATAATGACCCATCAAAATCTACGTCTTGGAAAGTGCTGGAAACTGCTTTGAGCCACCTTAAGGGCTGTTATCTGCGATAACTTCAACAAATAACTAGAAATAATCCCTATATTAGTCAAGATAGCGTGCGGTAGTGTGCAATAATTAAATGCTCTTGTCCACAAGGTTCGTTCTTTTTTGAGCTTTTAAAATTTCATGATGAACATACTGAGTTTTTCATGCGTGTTGTTCTCAAAGTACTGTCAAAACGATCTATTTTCCCACGGCATTGTGACGCATAGAATGCGTTTTTACTGAAATTTACACCGCAGTTTTCTGATTCGTCTGTTATTTTTGCCCTTTTATTCTCAGAAAGTATTCTGCTTTTCCATAACGTTTCATGACTCACACTACAATTTCCTGACTTTCCAGGCCTGGAAAATGAAATTAGATAAATCCATGACTTTCCATGACCCGTAAGATCCCTGACTTATTTCAAAAGTTTGAATTAAGATTGTAGTTGTATTATTTTTTGCGCGAAAAAAAGTCAAGAAACTGACCTATCAGAGTAACAGTTCTGCAGGGATACAAAGAATTACTAAGCGTGTGTTCCGACGGCGTGCTACTAAACAATTAGATTATGAACTCGCGTCCACGTCAACTATCACGAATAGAAATCGAGAGCGAATAATTTAATTGTTTTAGTGTAAATCTGCCAGTCGTTCAAAACTTTATCTAAATCCT
>JAHPZR010047153.1:12500-15000 GCA_019787425.1 Platygyra sinensis | reverse complement strand
GCGATTGAGTGAAAAATTGACTTATCGGAGGCGCTGATTTCTCGAGAACCACTCATTAGAATTTCACGAAATTTGGCACGAAAATACTTTAGGAAATAAGTAACTGGAGGATTGAAAAAAAATCAACTTTAACAAAGGAAATTCAAGATATGCCAGTGAACCTTCAAAGAGGGATAATTAATGATCTGTTTGTTAAATTATTATTAAAATAGCGCTAACTTACGAGTATCGTTACAAGCTTGTTGCATGCAAATTATAAAGAAAATCTAATGACTAGATTTTCTGCAAATAAACAAAACCGATTTTAAACACCTGTTTATATTTGATCATGTTGCCATGGCAACGGTACATATGTCAGCTTAGTTATCAAAAACTTGAAGTTTGTGTTGTTAACTTGCTTGCTGCCATTTTTGGTGACCAAAGGATCAAGGGTTTTAGAGAAAACTGTAAATGAAACAGAGGTATCAAAAACTGTGTTCAGCACTTTAATTTACACTTCAGAGTTAATTCTCTGTTTCACCATTTATAGCCATATAATAAAGCTTGTTATTAGCCAGCTTCTTTGAACTGGCTGGAACTGGAATTTCGATTATAACACCCTACGTTATGATATCCTAGGGAGGCAGCGTGGCCGAGTGGTTTAGGGCGCTGGATTTGAAATCTGGAGGTCCCAGGTTCAAATCCTCCAGCCTGCTGCTATCTGGATTTGTTCTCGGTACCCCGAGTTCAACTCCTCGACCGTGTTGTGTAAATAGCCAACTGGTCGGCCTCCCGCCAGTTGGGATTCTTAATAGTTCATGTTCTATTTGAAATATTCAGTTGTTATTTACAGTGTCCCCAATTAGCACTACTGTGCTAAATACATATGTCTGAACGCTTGATATTCCACGTTGTAACGTCTTTCCAACAGGGTTCCACTTCAGAGCACTCGAAAAACAAATGAACAAGAGTTTCATTTTGGAAGAGGCAGTGCTCGCATTTTATAATGTTATGTATAATTTTAAACTGAAAGCTTCTCAACTTGTTTCCCACGGCAGTTCGTAGACGCCCTTGACATTTGGCACTTGCTTACTTAAAATGTTTTCAACAATGGGAGGAGAAAAAGACTGTTCTGCGAGTATCAAACGAGCTTTTTCGGTGGAGAGAATGGTGTCGCTATCGGCAAGAGACCTGAAGGGTTCACCACCCATCGGGCTAATACCTGGGATTTTGCTCTTCCAAAGTTTAGGAATTGCAGCAAGAACACCAGCGTAATCGAGAAAAGCACAGCGAATTCCAAATTTGCATTTAAAGTCTTCAAAACAAAGGAACTGACCCTGGGTGTCAAGTAAGTTACATAATTCAAAATGCCTCTGTTAACCCAGGTTTTATAATAACTTGACTTTCCACTTATCATAATAAAGCGGTTGTTTCATAAAAATTATGCTAAAACACTTTTGTAAAAAGCAGGTAGATTTTTGAAATCCAGCAATTTTAATTCGTAATTACATTGGAAAAGAAAATCTCCCCCGAAAATGGAGTCAAGATGGACACACCAGTGGCTATCAGGCGCTTTGCAATAACGATTTACCCAGGCGACATTGAGCGATTTGCATGACCACGACTGAAAAATTTACCATACTTAGACCACCTTTGCAGATTGGTCCAACCATGGGTTTTCGTCTAACTTTGTCTGGTTTGAAGTTCCAAACGAAAGAGAAAACATTTCTCTTTGGCACAACACTTAAAAAAAAAAAAAGCTGCTGAAAAATGCAAGATCTTCTGCTTGATGCACATTTTATTTCATTTTATATAAGAACATTACACTACATGTAACTCCGAAAACAAACAACTTCTCATTTCTAATCTTGGTTGTTATACAAAGCAGTTTGAGGAGAGACACCGTTGTACAAGACAGCTTAGCATACTAAGGATAACAGTTGTAGCTCTACAAATAAGACAGGTTTCAATGAAAACGGACACTGTGAGAGGTGAGATCACATCTCCATGGCTTCTCCTGGCTGTGTTACTCTTGTCTCTGTTACTTCCATCACAATTGGTTTAACTTCTTTCGTCAGAACAGCTGTGGAGAAATAAAACAAGTTTATTACACCACTTGGTCGTTGGTACTGCCCTCAATCATGAAATCTATATAAGTTTCAGTTTGTATGTAACTTTTAAATTAAAGTTTCTACCCTGTAAGAGGGAAAAAATACAGGAAACAACAATTCCAATATTTGGATCAAAGCCACCACAGTTTTCTTGTGTGGTACTACTTGCAGGCCCGTAACCAGGATTTTATACGGAGGGGTGCTAACGAGGCCAAAGTGGACCAAACTACCGAAATGTATTTTTATTGTCTGACCCGTTTATTCAGGAAAGTAGCAATTCATGAGAAATTGCAACGCCGTTGCAATTTTCAAAGTACACGGTAGGAGCTGAATATTACATATGTCGAATACAACTGTTAAGTTATAAAGGACTAATTTTAAGAGTGTAAAATGAGACATCAAAATACTGC
>JAHPZR010047153.1:0-7500 GCA_019787425.1 Platygyra sinensis | reverse complement strand
GATGCATGATGCAGTACAGCTCTTTCGACTAATATCTTAAGCATTGTTTTTAAGTACCTTGTAGCCTGCCTGGTGGTTGATAGGCATCATAAAGCCTTGATAAACCCGTAAGTCACCAGCACGTTTTAAAGAAGCAAAACGTTTTCTGTAACTTCCAACGCAACTGATATCAGCGGCAAGTCAGTTATCAGCGTTCGAAGTCAGGTCGATCCAGGCAGCAAAGTCCAAGAGCAGTTCTTGCCCAAGAATAAAACCCTGTCGTGAGTTGTGGCCCATTTGCCAAGCGTTGCTAGCTTCAAAGTTTGGAAAATGAGAACTGCTTTTAGACTTATAAAATTTTTCTTCCATCATCCTCCATGTTTACCCGCGCACGAGGTGTAACAGAACCTTCCCGGCATGCATTTCGATCACGTTCGGCAAGACAAGCCAAGACAAGACAAGACAAGGCAAGACTCCGTAAATCACAATAATATTTAACTAATTACAGAGCGTGTTTTTTCCTTTTTTATTCCAACATAATAATGGCCAACAAGAAGCGATCGATTGATTCAAACATAGATCTGTGATCCAGGTTCATTTGCGTTGATTTTACTTCAAGTCGGCATGATTTGTAGTGTTTTAAACTTCTGGGATCAGGGGCCATGCAGATGTAAGGAGAGAGACCTGTACGTTGCACAGAACTGAGAAGGGTTACTCTGTTAATCTGTCAGCCCTACATTTTTTAGCTTATACGTTGCAGGCAGTTAAAATGAAATATAGATCCTTGCTGTGACGCTTTAAAGTGAAATCAACATTTTAACCTATTTAAATGAACAGCTTGCTGGATTTGAAGTGAAATCAACATCCTTGTCGTCATGCCTTAACGTGAAATCGCGTAAAGTGAACATTTGGTTGTAATTTGAGTGAAATTAACGTCTTTGCGGTCGCGTGATAACGTGAAATCACAATTTTAACGGTTTTAAAAACCTGAAATCAACATTTTTTAAGGTTACATCTTGATTGTTTTCCTTGGCCTAACACTGCGCTAACCCTAACGCGTCCTGACCTTAACTCTAACGTTATCCGAAGTGCTAACCCTAACAATGAAGTGCTAGCGCTAACCCTAGGCAATAACCCTCACCCTTCAACGCTAACCCTAGTTTCAAGCGGTAACACTAAACGTTAACTCTAAGCCTAACCTTGTTCAGTAACCCTAGTTTCAAGCGGTAACCCTAGTTTCAAGCCGTAGCCCAAAGGGTTAACTCTAAGCCTAACCTTGTTCCGTAACCCTAGTTTCAAACGGTAGGCCTTAGACTTTCTGAAAAGTCCTTCGTCTTGTTTGTTTATTATATTCCACTCTGAAATTTATGAGGTCGACTTGTGGCAAGTCTAGGTAGCCCTAAGCGTTAACTCAAAGCCTAACCTTGTTCCGTAACCCTAACCCTTCAACGCTAGCCCTAGTTTCGAGCGGCAACCCTAACCCCAAGTAAAACCCTAAGGGTTTAAGTCCTTGCGGTGGGCGTGATAATGTGAAATCAAAATTTTAAGTCTCTGTAAATGACCTGATATCAACATTGTCTAGCTTGCGCATTGCGTTGCGTGAAATTAAGATTTGGCTGTAATTTGAGTGAAATCAACGTCTTTGCGGTCGCACGTTAACGTGAAATAACAGTTTTAACGGTTTTAACCTGACATCAACATTTTTTGAGGTTACAGTTGCAAAAGATCAATATTTTGCTGGATTTTAAGCGAAATTACCGTCTTTGCGGTCACGTGCTGACGTGACAACAAATACAGGGTTTTTGCATACGTAATATCTCGAAAACGAAACAAACTTCAGCAAAAAAACATGCAGAACATTGTCTAACGCACCTAAACAAAACTGCATGCGAAATTTGGAGCGTTTTTGATAAATTTCATTTTTGAGTAAAAAACCTAACGCCCTTTTTCTACTGAAGCCTTCAATTTAGAGTTCAGGTACCAGTGGTACCCACTAATTTTTACCTACAGACTGTAAAGTTAAAAGGCACAATTTTCTAGTGTACAATACCTGAACAATAATTGTTTCAACATGCGTAATGCAGTCACAATTCTGGCCTGAAAAATATCAATCAACATTAACCTATCAGTTCTTGACACTGCTACAAGAAATGCACTTGAGCTATTGGTTATCTCTGGTAAACTCAATATTCTCCCTTATTATATGGAGGAGAGTGTTTTACTGGGAACTAAACCACTTGTAGATTCCATAGTTGATACGCCTCTTCATCTGGGACCCGAGTGGCGTATTTTCCGTATGTCACCTTTGTGAGTGTCGTATCGTTCAATGACGTCACGATTCCCGCCTTTCCCTTTTGTCTTTTGTTGAATTGGCTTCTCCATATAATAAAAAGAACATTACACGTTGGCTCGAAGATATGAATTTTATGTTCTTGCCACTCAAACATAAAATTCATATCTTCTCGCCACTGTGCAATATCCTCTAGATAATTTTTTCTTTTCAAAATTCACATTAATCAAGTTAAAGTACACTATACAGTGTGCCACTGTGACAAGGTAATGCCACAGGCCCCTACACAACTCATATACATTGTACAGTCAAATTGTTTTATGGCGAGTTGAAATTATCACATACTGTATTTACCTGACGTCCAGTCGATAAGCTGTGCAACTGAATATGGGATGAGATAAGATTTGTGACATATTCTGTGTCAGCAGCAGTGCCAGCCCCACAGCAACTGAAATGTAGATATTAATTATTTTACATGCCCAGCTGACATGAAACCTGTATAGTCTGTGATAGCCAGAATGTATATCACACTGACTGGCGAAATAATGAACAAGACTGGAAGATAACAGAAGCTGAAAATACTTACTAAATATTGGGAGCGATGTAATGTATCTTGGAGCAGTTTTTATCAGCAACAATGGTATCCTACCAAGTAATAAACATTTATACGTACATGTAGTTAAATCATGATCAACACTCATACTGTAGAAGATGCCAGAGTTTGAGTATAGCAGAGTTCGAGTAAAGCAGAGTTTGAGCTGAATTTAAGATAGCTACAATGTAATAAAATTAATATTCTTCAGTGCTTGTCACTAGTGATATCAAGTGTCCATTAGCTACAGTACATTTATTGGTAACCAACTAACCTCAGTTGCTCTTGTATCAGCTCCTAATATAACGCCATCCTAGAAAACAATAACAGTGAATTAAACCGTTTCAATTCCTCTCTTCTCATCCCAACAGGCAAAGGTGGCACAGGTATATATGTATTCTACAGGTAGAGTCTGACTTCCTGAGAGGTGCATATTCAGCTGTATATGTGAATAGTTAGGATGGATGGAATTGCTTAGGGCCACTCCCAGGGATTTCTTTAAGTGCCGAGCACTGGGAAAACTGATGGGCTGTGAGGACAAGTTTTTCTTACAGTGAAGTTCAGTTCGAAAAGTTTTGTCCATCTGCCAGTTGCCTTCCTGCTGAGAACATTAAGGAAACCCCTGACCACTCCATTTTGCATCAATCTCTCCAACCCACACCTCATCACTGCACCCCCCTCCCAACCCCCAACCCCCCCATGGTCTCCTCCCATACCATTGATAGCATAAATCAAATTTAACAGTTACCCCTAAAAACAGATCAAAACACTTCAAAAAAGTGTCACCATTGGCCTTAGAGATTTCTTATTTTTCTTTGCTTCCTCAAGCAAATACCATCTTTCATTCGAACCTCCTTAGAAATTTTCAAAAAGATCAAACAAACCACTTACAAATGATTTTTCTCATCAACTGATAAGTGGCTCTTACATTATACACCTATCAATGGTTTGCCCCAGGATGGGGGGGTCAGGCAACCCAAGGGAATTAGACTTCGTAAAGCGCACGTGGATTGGGATTTTGACATCCACAATGATCCCCAGGGTAGGAAATTTGACTCGACCGCCATCTTGAAAAGTTAAAAGGTTCCGGGAATGAGTGACGAGTGGTGCACCATTTTGGACAATAATACCCAGAATTCATTTGAGCAAGTTTCCAGCATCCAAGGATGACTGAATGAAAAGTACAGTACATTACAAGGAGTATTGTGTTGCTTTTTTAAGCAAAATGTTTTTTTATGCCCATCAGTGCTCTGTCTTTTTAGTTCTATAACTTGATATAAAGATATTTTTTTCTTCAGCTTTGAGTAGAAATATTCGTACAAAAGCTCATTTAGATCAAAATTTACTTCCTATTATATGTCTTCACCAGATACCGCCCTGCCATAAGTCAGTTTTGATATTGTCTACATTTATAGATTTGCTAGTATACTTCAATTGTCAAATTAAATGAAATTCTGGTCAATTCTGGACCTCAGGACTTTACAAATGTCAGTTGAATGAAAGCGTAATACATACGACCTATTCCAGGTGTGACATACAAATGAATCCAGAAACTTGTGCCAAATCTCACCAAATGATGATAAGTGGTGCTTTTAATAACAATCTTACTTGTTGATTCTTCTGTGTAAATTTTTAAATAATTTTACACTATAAATTTGTGTCAAGAAATACAATTTGTGGTCCCCAGGGGTGGGAAGTTGACTAATAATGGAGACCCAAGGGTGGGGAAATTGACATTTGAAAACTTGAAATGTCAAATTTCCCCTGGGTTGCCCGACCTTCAAACCCCCCCCCCCCCCCCCCCCTATCCTGGGGCAAACCATTGATAGGTACATTATATAACAAGCATTTTTGCTCATGGGGAAGGAATCAACACAATAAGTAACTAAACCTGATTTTTAACGACATTTCTAAACACCCTCTATGTTTGATTACAACTTGACAGGTAAGCGGTTAAAGCAAAATCACACGAGGCACTAAACTTAACATTTAGAATATGTTCGAGGTGGTGTACGACAAGCAAGATGGCTCAGGTTTTCCAGTTACAATTATTTTATTCTACGCAGTACGTTAAATTTTTTTAAAAAAAAACCTCTTCTACTCCTCAAAAGGAAACGCTTCACAACGGTAAAACCTAACCTTGAATACAATTCCCGCAATTGTTGTGCCTGTCTTCCTTGCTGTGGGCAACTTGGCGCCCATTTTCTCCAAGATGGCATTTCTACAGAACGATCAAAAACTTTCCATCAATGAAACATCACTACAGAAACATTAAAATTGTCTGCTACCTTTACCTTTTACAGTTTTCAAACGAAAATCCACCGCAATGTTCTTGGGCTACAGTGCCACCAATAGCCGCCATGTTGAAAAATTTTGTGGAGTCATCCTTAGTGTGCATGTGCTGACAAAAAACACCGCTGACAGATGAAAGACTCTTCTTGACCCAATCCCCCTCTTTTGTCGATTGCAAGATGGCGGACCATTTTGAACGCTTGTGTTCCTTCCAAGTTCTGGACTCTATTCCCGTCGAAAAATATCGTTCCAAACGAACAGGAATTAAGTTTTGTTTTGCTAAAGTTCCTGGCCCGCTGGTGAATGGTTTTCTTTGTCTCGGTAAGTGCTAAACAGGTCAACCGACCTAAAAGTTTCTGCGGAAATTATGAAGGGCAAGTGAAGTTTAGAAGCTATTTTCATTGAGAAATAGACAATAACATTTGTAATGTTTCTGTCCAGTGATAGAAACACGAGTGGAAGTTTGGTAGAATGAGAAATGCCATGGTAACTCTGGCCGATAGGCGAGTGTTTCCACACTTTTTTCGAGTTTGTCAATCTCTTTTTTCTATCTTAATTTCCTTTTTTGTCTTATTTTAGAAAAAACAGCCCCGAAAAAATAACAAACAAACTGACAACAACAACTTTTCCGTGTTATCAACGAGTTATAGATTGATATTGAAAACGTTTTTGTTACCAATCAGAGTGCATATAAATTTTCTCTGGGGTATTTTCTTGTAATTACAATGATTAAGCAAGCTATTAATCTGTTGAACACCTGTAGCTACCGAGGCTCATGACGATGATGGTTTGCCGCACACTTTGGAACACC
Source organism: Platygyra sinensis (assembly GCA_019787425.1). Taxonomy (NCBI): domain Eukaryota; kingdom Metazoa; phylum Cnidaria; class Anthozoa; order Scleractinia; family Merulinidae; genus Platygyra; species Platygyra sinensis. The sequence goes on along the minus strand of JAHPZR010047153.1, from coordinate 1,536 downwards.
TGGTATTCATGGGAAGCGAAAACTATCCTTACAAGGTGAAATATGCAAATAATTAACTCATTTCTGCGCAATTTGTCACACATTCTTTTTAATACCAGTTCTAACTAGCTTCTCAAGTGCTCTCCAAACTTCCAAAATGCATGACAACTTGATCCCCCACCCCTCTGGAAATTCCAATTAAGCTTCGTACATTTCTTTAAATTTTTAGCCTTACAAAACCCCCCACCTTCCAGGAAATTCCAGTCCCTTCTGTGGGGGGACTTATGGATATTTTCTGAAACTGTACAATGCTAGGAACCAACAGTCATGTACATTTACATAACCAAAGAATCACTATGTATAAACTAAAGAACCACAATAGATGTGGTGTATGAATGCTTTTCAGGGTCTTTTAGACTTGCTAGCCAACAGATGCTTGGCTCAAGGAACCAATGCATGGACGGCAACAGACCACACAGCTTACACCATGGAAACTGCAGGTAGTGAGGGCTTCTTAAACCTTCTACCAATCTACCTGGATCATGTGCTGTATCCAACTATAACGGTAGGGATTTTAAGTTGTTATTCCACTGGTATGTGCAGATTTATGTTCATGATAGACCACTAAATGGCTATAATGTGGCATCTAGGGTCTCCTTAGGAAAACATTTTCCTCCAAGAGTTTGGGGAATCCAACATAGAATCTGAGAATCCAACATAGTCTACTGATGATCATAGCACTACGTGCTATTTGATACCAATACATATTCATATAGGTTTGCTGAATACATAGTGTCCCAGAGTTGCCATTGCTAAATGATACAACAGTGTATGTGTGATTTTAAATCAGCACTGGTCAGATGTCGGCAGAAAGTTCTAGTAGGAAGAATTTTAAGCATGTTGGCTGAAACTTATGCCATTTTTCTAAGGCCAGCTTGAAATGGTTTGCACAGCTGTTTTGTAGCCATGTGCATCTTATTTTGTAGGAATCAGCATACATAACTGAGGTTCACCATGTAAATGGAGAGGGGGAAGATGCAGGTGTGGTTTACTGTGAGATGCAAGGAAGGGAGAACATGGAGAGGAGTAGAACGTATTTGAACTTCTCTCGTGAAATGTACCCTGGACACTGTGGTTATAAGGTAACCCAATTTGATGCGTATGTTTACAGCGTGGATGTGGTTACCTTATTAGTTGAGATACATATATCAGGTGGGGCAAGGTGGTCAAAACTTGCCTACTGTGATCTGTGGCTGCTCGGCTATTCTTCTGATTCTTTAGAAGGACATGATGTCAAACTGTACATCCACCAACAATCAAGCTGCCCACTTGAAACTTTTGTCAATGACAACCTGAACTAAGTCGGTGTTCAACATGCAAACTACTTATTGATAATAAACAACTCTTAGCTTTGTTAAAATTGCTCTGTCAAATGTACAAATGTATGATGAATACTATTTCAGGATGAACATGTTAGTACATTCTTAACCAAAATGAACTTCACAGGAATGGAACAACTACACTGCATCAGGCTTTCAGCAAGGATTTGAAAAGCGA
>JAHPZR010047151.1:30000-40000 GCA_019787425.1 Platygyra sinensis | reverse complement strand
TAGCTCCCTAGGAAAACAACAACATGAACTTTCGACTTGCATGTGAACAGGTTGTGCTCCATGAAACTGCAGCAAATTTATCAGCCAGCTGGCATAAAGCAAATGACTTCTTCACAGTTTTTTTTAGTTTTGAGTTGGGAGGCATAACAAAACAGTTAATGACTGGTCCCAAGAGAAACATTACATGTAAGTTTTGTTTCCCCTTGACCTCAATGTTTCCCGAAGCGAACATTGAGGGTCTCAGGTAAACAAAACTCACTGTTTCCCTTGGGACCAGTAATTAAAGTTAGCTGCATCACGGTTAAACTGTTTGAAATATTTAGCATAAATTTTTCAATTTTGTTGTTTGTAATCCATGTTAATCTTCTCCATCCTTAACCATCCTTGTTTCCTTATGGTTCATTATTATCTCTTTAGTGCTTTCCTATCTTTCTAAAGTATTATTTTCAGGTTTCCTTCAATTTAAAGGTAATTTTGTCGATAGTCAAATAACTTAAAATACCATGACGGAGCCCCTTTAAGTGCTTATTGTATAGTGAAAGTATTCTTATTCCACAAAAACCTGTAACAGTGTACTGTAACAAAAGGATGTACTGTAACAAAAGGACTCATAACATGAAATTGACAAACACTGAACGCGGTAAGTGCACTTACCAAATCATTAAATATTCCTCCAGCAATTGCATCTCGTACCAGTTTTTTAGCATCTTCAAGCTAGAATAAGGGCAAAAAATTGTTATTAGTACATTTCACAACTTACACTGTATTAAGGCACCATCCATGCCATAAAAAGGGTATCAAGAGATTTTACCTCCAGGTCAGGCTTATATCTTGATTCAAATACTGACATAGCCGCCAAAGAACCAGAACCTAAAATTTAAGAACAGCATGTTACTGTATATGTGGACTTAATGCATCTATGTCATATGACCATTAAATTGAATCATGGCAGAAGTCTTAAGCCCTCAACAGTTTACTTCACTTTAGGTGATCAACCACCTTTCAAACGACAGTTTTTGCTGGGCTGTAATTTGTTAAAGTGTCATCCAGTACTTACCCATTGTGACATAGGGCAGCTTGTCTGTACTGCCGTGTGGATAGACGGTGTGCAGTGTTGGACCATTCAAGTCAACACCCCCCAGGACAAGTGCAGCGCTGATGTATCCTTGATATCTATAGAAATAAAACAGGTACACATCTGTCTATCATGTATGTGATTACTAATGTTTTAAGCAGACCATTAGTACATGTAGTTGGCTAACTTTAAATAGACCATTAGTAGTTGGCTGATTTTACCAACTTTTACTGCAGCATCAGAAAAATAACCCACAATTGAAGGCTTCGGTGGAAAAAGGGCGTTAGGTTTTTTACTGAAAAGTGAACTTTGTCAAAAACGCTCCAAATTTCGCATGCAGTTTTGTTTCCGTGTGTCAAACAATGTTCTGCATGTTTTTTTCCCGGAAGTTTGCTTCCTTTTTGAGATATTACGTATGCAAAAAACACATTTTTCCAAGGGCATCCTCTGGGGACCTTTTGTTGAATGGAAAACAAAAGAAACCTTTTGTTTCGCTAAGTGATGAACTCACTATAATACCTTAAACTCTTACTACTGCTTCGTTAGCACAAGCGGATGAGGCGCTGAACGGGCCAGATTCCAATTTGTTTTGCCGTGACGCCGGTTCGATACGAGGTCGTTCAATTTTTTTTTTTTCGCTCTGTTCCTTTTCTTTTTTCAAAAATGAAGATATCTATTTAAAAAAAAATGCGTATACGGCGGGAATCTGGAGAGATTTTTTTATACAGGTTATTGTGACGTGAGACAACACGTGAATTTCGATCGAGCGTCAAAGCAAAGAGAAGTGATGCATGATGCAGTACAGCTCTTTCGACTAATATCTTAAGCATTGTTTTTAAGTACCTTGTAGCCTGCCTGGTGGTTGATAGGCATCATAAAGCCTTGATAAACCCGTAAGTCACCAGCACGTTTTAAAGAAGCAAAACGTTTTCTGTAACTTCCAACGCAACTGATATCAGCGGCAAGTCAGTTATCAGCGTTCGAAGTCAGGTCGATCCAGGCAGCAAAGTCCAAGAGCAGTTCTTGCCCAAGAATAAAACCCTGTCGTGAGTTGTGGCCCATTTGCCAAGCGTTGCTAGCTTCAAAGTTTGGAAAATGAGAACTGCTTTTAGACTTATAAAATTTTTCTTCCATCATCCTCCATGTTACCCGCGCACGAGGTGTAACAGAACCTTCCCGGCATGCATTTCGATCACGTTTCGGCAAGACAAGCCAAGACAAGACAAGACAAGGCAAGACTCCGTAAATCACAATAATATTTAACTAATTACAGAGCGTGTTTTTTCCTTTTTTATTCCAACATAATAATGGCCAACAAGAAGCGATCGATTGATTCAAACATAGATCTGTGATCCAGGTTCCTTTGCGTTTGATTTTACTTCAAGTCGGCATGATTTGTAGTGTTTTAAACTTCTGGGATCAGGGGCCATGCAGATGTAAGGAGAGAGACCTGTACGTTGCACAGAACTGAGAAGGGTTACTCTGTTAATCTGTCAGCCCTACATTTTTTAGCTTATACGTGTGCAGGCAGTTAAAATGAATATAGATCCTTGCTGTGACGCTTTAAAGTGAAATCAACATTTTAACCTATTTAAATGAACAGCTTGCTGGATTTGAAGTGAAATCAACATCCTTGTCGTCATGCCTTAACGTGAAATCGCGTAAAGTGAACATTTGGTTGTAATTTGAGTGAAATTAACGTCTTTGCGGTCGCGTGATAACGTGAAATCCAATTTTAACGGTTTTAAAAACCTGAAATCAACATTTTTTAAGGTTTACATCTTGATTGTTTTCCTTGGCCTAACACTGCGCTACACCCTAACGCGTCCTGAACCTTAACTCTAACGTTATCCGAAGTGCTAACCCTAAATGAAGTGCTAGCCGCTAACCCTAGGCAATAACCCTCACCCTTCAACGCTAACCCTAGTTTCAAGCGGTAACACTAAACGTTTAACTCTAAGCCTAACCTTGTTCAGTAACCCTAGTTTTCAAGCGGTAACCCTAGTTTCAAGCCGTAGCCCAAAGGGTTAACTCTAAGCCTAACCTTGTTCCGTAACCCTAGTTTTCAAACGGTAGGCCTTAGACTTTCTGAAAAGTCCTTCGTCTTGTTTGTTTATTATATTCCACTCTGAAATTTATGAGGTCGACTTGTGGCAAGTCTAGGTAGCCCTAAGCGTTAACTCAAAGCCTAACCTTGTTCCGTAACCCTAACCCTTCAACGCTAGCCCTAGTTTCGAGCGGCAACCCTAACCCCAAGTAACACCCTAAGGGTTTAAGTCCTTGCGGTGGGCGTGATAATGTGAAATCAAAATTTTAAGTCTCTGTAAATGAACCTGATATCACATTGTCTAGCTTGCGCATTGCGTTGCGTGAATTAAGATTTGGCTGTAATTTGAGTGAAATCAACGTCTTTGGCGGTCGCACGTTAACGTGAAATAACAGTTTTAACGGTTTTAACCTGACATCAACATTTTTTGAGGTTACAGTTGCAAAAGATCAATATTTTGCTGGATTTTAAGCGAAATTAACCGTCTTTGCGGTCACGTGCTGACGTGACAACACAATACAGGGTTTTTGCATACGTAATATCTCGAAAACGAAACAAACTTCAGCAAAAAACATGCAGAACATTGTCCTAACGCACCTAAACAAAACTGCATGCGAAATTTGGAGCGTTTTTGATAATTTCATTTTTGAGTAAAAAACCTAACGCCCTTTTTCTACTGAAGCCTTCAATTTAGAGTTCAGGTACCAGTGGTACCCACTAATTTTTACCTACAGACTGTAAAGTTAAAAGGCACAATTTTCTAGTGTACAATACCTGAACAATAATTGTTTCAACATGCGTAATGCAGTCACAATTCTGGCCTGAAAAATATCAATCAACACCTATCAGTTCTTGACACTGCTACAAGAAATGCACTAGAGCTATTGGTTATCTCTGGTAAACTCAATATTCTCCCTTATTATATGGAGGAGAGTGTTTTACCGGGAACTAACCCACTTGTAGATTCCATACGCCACTTCATCCGGGACCAGAGTGGCGTATTTTCCGTATGTCACCTTTGTGAGTGTCGTATCGTTCAATGACGTCACGATTCCCGCCTTTCGCTTTTGTCTTTTGTTGAATTGGTTTCTCCATATAATAAAAACATCACACATTGGCTCGAAGATATAAATTTTATGTTCTTGCCACTCGAACATAAAATTCATATCTTCTCGCCACTGTGCAATATCCTCTAGATAATTTTTTCTTTTCAAAATTCACATTAATCACGTTAAAGTACACTATACAGTGTGCCACTGTGACAAGGTAATGCCACAGGCCCTTACACAACTCATGTACATTGTACAGTCAAATTGTTTTATGACGAGTTGAAATTATCACATACTGTATTTACCTGACGTCCAGTCGATAAGCTGTGCAACTGAATATGGGATGAGATAAGATTTGTGACATATTCTGTGTCAGCAGCAGTGCCAGCCCCACAGCAACTGAAATGTAGATATTAATTATTTTACATGCCCAGCTGACATGAAACCTGTATAGTCTGTGATAGCCAGAATGTATATCACACTGACCGGCGAAATAATGAACAAGACTGGAAGATAACAGAAGCTGAAAATACTTACTAAATATTGGGAGCGATGTAATGTATCTTGGAGCAGTTTTTATCAGCAACAATGGTATCCTACCAAGTAATAAACATTTATACGTACATGTAGTTAAATCATGATCAACACTCATACTGTAGAAGATGCCAGAGTTTGAGTATAGCAGAGTTGGAGTAAAGCAGAGTTTGAGCTGAATTTAAGATAGCTACAATGTAATAAAATTAATATTCTTCAGTGCTTGTCACTAGTGATATCAAGTGTCCATTAGCTACAATACATTTATTGGTAACCAACTAACCTCAGTTGCTCTTGTATCAGCTCCTAATATAACGCCATCCTAGAAAACAATAACAGTGAATTAAACCGTTTCAATTCCTCTCTTCTCATCCCAACAGGCAAAGGTGGCACAGGTATATATGTATTCTACAGGTAGAGTCTGACTTCCTGAGAGGTGCATATTCAGCTGTATATGTGAATAGTTAGGATGGATGGAATTGCTTAGGGCCACTCCCAGGGATTTCTTTAAGTGCCGAGCACTGGGAAAACTGATGGGCTGTGAGGACAAGTTTTTCTTACAGTGAAGTTCAGTTCGAAAAGTTTTGTCCATCTGCCAGTTGCCTTCCTGCTGAGAACATTAAGGAAACCCCTGACCACTCCATTTTGCATCAATCTCTCCAACCCACACCTCATCACTGCACCCCCTTCCCAACCCCCAACCCCCCATGGTCTCCTCCCATGCCATTGATAGCATAAATCAAATTTAACAGTTACCCCTAAAAAACAGATCAGAACACTTCAAAAAAGTGTCACCATTGGCCTTAGAAATTTCTTATTTTTCTTTGCTTCCTCAAGCAAATACCATCTTTCATCCGAACCTCCTTAGAAATTTTCAAAAAGATCAAACAAACCACTTACAAATGATTTTTCTCACCAACTGATAAGTGGCTCTTACATTATACACCTATCAATGGTTTGCCCCAGGATAGGGGGGTTGGGCAACCCAAGGGAATTAGACTTCGATTTTAGATTTTGACATCCACAACGATCCCCAGGGTAGGAAATTTGACTCGACCGCCATCTTGAAAAGTTAAATGGATCCGGGAATGAGTGACGAGTGGTGCACCATTTTGGACAATAATACCCAGAATTCATTTGAGCAAGTTTCCCGCATCCAAGGATGACTGAATGAAAAGTACAGTACATTACAAGGAGTATTGTGTTGCTTTTTTAAGCAAAATGTTTTTTTATGCCCATCAGTGCTCTGTCTTTTTAGTTCTATAACTTGATATAAAGATATTTTTTTCTTCAGCTTTGAGTAGAAATATTTGTACAAAAGCTCATTTAGATCAAAATTTACTTCCTAGTATATGTCTTCACCAGATACCGCCCTGCCATAAGACAGTTTTGATATTGTCTACATTTATAGATTTGCTAGTATACATGTACTTCAATTGTCAAATTAAATGAAATTCTGGTCAATTCTGGACCTCAGGACTTTAAAAATGTCAGTTGAATGAAAGCGTAATACATACGACCTATTCCAGGTGTGACATACAAATGAATCCAGAAACTTGTGCCAAATCTCACCAAATGATGATAAGTGGTGCTTTTAATAATAATAATCTTACTTGTTGATTCTTCTGTGTAAATTTTTTAATAATTTTACACTATAAATTTGTGTCAAGAAATACAATTTGTGGTCCCCAGGGGTGGGAATTTGACTAATAATGGAGACCCAAGGGTGGGGAAATTGACATTTGAAAACTTGAAAAGTCAAATTTCCCCTGGGTTGCCCGACCTTCAACCCCCCCCCCCCCCTCATCCTGGGGCAAACCATTGATAGGTACATTATATAACAAGCATTTTTGCTCATGGGGAAGGAATCAACACAATAAGTAACTAAACCTGATTTTTAACGACATTCTAAACACCCTCTATGCTTGATTACAACTTGACAGGTAAGCGGTTAAAGCAAAATCACACGAGGCACTAAACTTAACATTTAGAATATGTTCGAGGTGGTGTACGACAAGCAAGATGGCTCAGGTTTTCCAGTTACAACTATTTCATTCTACGCAGTACGGCAAATTTTTAAAAAAAAAACCTCTTCTACTCCTCAAAAGGAAACGCTTCACAACGGTAAAACCTAACCTTGAATACAATTCCCGCAATTGTTGTGCCTGTCTTCCTTGCTGTGGGCAACTTGGCGCCCATTTTCTCCAAGATGGCATTTCTACAGAACGATCAAAAACTTTTCATCAATGAAACATCACTACAGAAACATTAAAATTGTGTGCTACCTTACCTTTTACAGTTTTCAAACGAAAATCCACCGCAATGTTCTTGGGCTACAGTGCCACCAATAGCCGCCATGTTGAAAAATTTTGTGGAGTCATCCTTAGTGTGCATGTGCTGACAAAAAACACCGCTGACAGATGAAAGACTCTTCTCTTGACCGATTCTTGACCCAATCCCCCTCTTTTGTCGATTGCAAGATGGCGGACCATTTTGAACGCTTGTGTTCCTTCCAAGTTCTGGACTCTATTCCCGTCGAAAAATATCGTTCCAAACGAACAGGAATTAAGTTTTGTTTTGCTAAAGTTCCTGGCCCGCTGGTGAATGGTTTTCTTTGTCTCGGTAAGTGCTAAACAGGTCAACCGACCTAAAAGTTTCTGCGGAAATTATGAAGGGCAAGTGAAGTTTAGAAGCTATTTTCATTGAGAAATAGACAATAACATTTGTAATGTTTCTGTCCAGTGATAGAAACACGAATGGAAGTTTGGTAGAATGAGAAATGTCATGGTAACACTGGCCGATAGGCGAGTGTTTCCACACTTTTTTCGAGTTTGTCAATCTTTTTTTTCTATCTTAATTTCCTTTTTTGTCTTATTTTAGAAAAAACAGCCCCGAAAAAAATAACAAACAAACTGACAACAACAGCTTTTCCGTGTTATCAACGAGTTATAGATTGATATTGAAAACGTTTTTGTTACCAATCAGAGTGCATATAAATTTTCTCTGGGGTATTTGCTTGTAATTACAATGATTAAGCAAGCTATTAATCTGTTGAACACCTGTAGCTACCGAGGCTCATGACGATGATGGTTTGCCGCACACTTTGGAACACCTGGTATTCATGGGAAGCGAAAACTATCCTTACAAGGTGAAATATGCAAATAATTAACTCATTTCTGCGCATCTCACACATTCTTTTTAATACCAGTTCTAACTAGCTTCTCAAGTGCTCTCCAAACTTCCAAAATGCATGACAACTTGATCCCCCACCCCTCTGGAAATTCCAATTAAGCTTCATACATTTCGTTAAATTTTTAGCCTTACAAAACCCCCCACCTTCCAGGAAATTCCAGTCCCTTCTGTGGGGGGACTTATGGATATTTTCTGAAACTGTACAATGCTAGGAACCAACAGTCATGTACATAACCAAAGAATCACAATGTATAAACTAAAGAACCACAATAAATGTGGTACATGAATGCTTTTCAGGGTCTTTTAGACTTGCTAGCCAACAGATGCTTGGCTCAAGGAACCAATGCATGGACGGCAACAGACCACACAGCTTACACCATGGAAACTGCAGGTAGTGAGGGCTTCTTAAACCTTCTACCAATCTACCTGGATCATGTGCTGTATCCAACTATAACGGTAGGGATTTTAAGTTGTTATTCCACTGGTATGTGCAGATTTATGTTCATGATAGACCACTAAATGGCTATAATGTGGCATCTAGGGTCTCCTTAGGAAAACATTTTCCTCCAAGAGTTTGGGGATTTAACCTGGGAATCTAACATAGTCTACTGATGATCATAGCACTACGTGTTATTTGATACCAATACATATTCATATAGGTTTGCTGAATGATAGTGTCCCAGAGTTGCCATTGCTAAATGATACAATAGTGTATGTGTGATTTTAAATCAGCACTGGTCAGATGTCGGCAGAAAGTTCTAGTAGGAAGAATTTTAAGCATGTTGGCTGAAACTTATGCCATTTTTCTAAGGCCAGCTTGAAATGGTTTGCACAGCTGTTTTGTAGCCATGTGCATCTTATTTTGTAGGAATCAGCATACATAACCGAGGTTCACCATGTAAATGGAGAGGGGGAAGATGCAGGTGTGGTTTACTGCGAGATGCAAGGAAGGGAGAACATGGAGAGGAGTAGAACGTATTTGAACTTCTCTCGTGAAATGTACCCTGGACACTGTGGTTATAAGGTAACCAAATTTGATGCGTATGTTTACAGCGTGGATGTGGTTACCTTATTATTTGAGATACATATATCAGGTGGGGCAAGGTGGTCAAAACTTGTCTACTGTGATCTGTGAGCTGCTCGGCTATTCTTCTGATTCTTTAGAAGGACATGATGTCAAACTGTACATCCACCAACAATCAAGCTGCCCACTTAAAACTTTTGTCAATGACAACCTGAACTAAGTCGGTGTTCAACATGCAAACTACTTGTTGATAATAAACAACTCTTAGCTTTGTTAAAATTGCTCTGTCAAATGTACAAATGTATGATGAACACTATTTCAGAATGAAAATGTTAGTATATTCTTAACCAAAATGAACTTCACAGGAATGGAACAACTACACTGCATCAGGCTTTCAGCAAGGATTTGAAAAGCGAGCATCAAAATATGTACCATAGGGTCTGCTCATACAAATGAACAATAGTTGTTCATTGTTGCAAGTTCGATGTTTTAAGTGGCAGGTAGTTTGTAGTCTAAACAGAATGCAGGGATGTCGGAAACAACAACAAGGTTTAATATTCCAGATGAATGCAGTAACTCCACTCAAGACTTCACAACAAGCACACGCTAGGCTTATCAGTTACACTTGAATAAACACTCCTCCACTAAACTTTACACACTACCTTCGTCACTCTTGTATAAACACGGCCTCTTGCCAAATATCCACGTAACCTCTCTGTTACACGACTTCTGTCAACACTTTACACGCAACCTTTGTCACACTTCAGTAAACACTACTGACTCACGAGACAATTCTCTCTAAACACTCCTGGGAAAAACCTCAAACACTCCTGGGATAAAACCATATAAGAACTACAGTGATTCGCTTAATATAATCATCGACTGACGACCGACGACTGACGACTGTCGTCGGTCGTCAGTCGTCGGTCGTCAGTCGATGTGAGGAGGCTAGTGGAAAAGGGGGATAAGTGATGATTTTGGTTGTTTTTTTTTCTTGCTAGAAATAAGCTGAATTTTTGCGTGTGGCCATTTGAAAAACATCAGCCTGTATTTTTTTTCCGCTGGTTTGCTCTTCGTTT
>JAHPZR010047151.1:5000-25000 GCA_019787425.1 Platygyra sinensis | reverse complement strand
AAAATTTACGTTCCACTTGTAGTCACACTAAGGTATGGCATACAAGGTATTGTGATACAAATGTAGCTGAAGTGTCTAATTAAACTTTGTTTGAATTCATTACCTATGATGGCAACCTTTTATTGCTTAATGCGGGTTAATCCCCCACCCCACCCTCCCTCTTTCTTTCCTCCATTGATTCATTCAGTATTGACAGGTGCCTGGAATAGGGGCTCATGGCTGGGTTGCAGGGATTTTCCAGCCATGGGAGCTAGGAGCTGCCTGGCCACTGTAGAAGCCCGTGGATATCCCAGGCACCCACCTTCCACTTAAGCGAGGCAGCGGTTAACTGTAAAACCAAAATTAAACTCATCTAGTCAGTCAACTGGCAATCATGAAAGACACAGGCAATCTAGTGAACCTACAGTCATATAACCAATGAAAGCTCATCAAAGCAACTTCATGTACTGAACATGTAGCTGAATCAGATGCAAATCATGGGAAAATGTGTCAGAGCAGACCATAATTGGGTTTGGTTTGACTCCATCTACTAGGATGACAAAATGACACAAGTTGTTTATTTAATATAAGCAAATCGTATAGCATAGTATGCAACATCAAAACAGATGCAAATTACTTGTAATTAATTTAAATTGTCAGATCTAAGCAAAAACGTTCTATAAATTTTGCCATTTGAACTTCTCATAGATATATCAGAAGCTATTGAGTAGACTGACACATGTAAATAATGTACAATATTCTTCAGGTGTGCTACTACCATCAACAGTTTTATCGACCAGAAAACCTCTGTGTGATCATTACCGGACAAATTGATCCCAACCAAGTGTTTGAAACTGTCAAACCCTTTGAGGATAAAATTCTTTCCAAGGCAAGAAAACTGTTTCAGTTCAGTGTTATTTTACATCTTCAGCTCAGGGCCTTCAGTGAATGCATTTAAGTGAATGTTTAACCTGGGCTCAAATCAAAAGATATATTAGCAGCTTACTCGGGTGAAAAATAACTTTATAAATTATGTTTCTTACCTTGGCTTTAATGAAAGAAAATACATATTATTAAACTTACCAGTATATGTGGCTGCTTGCTTTTGCTACTTGTTCTGTCTGTGTTTCTTTATTATTCTTTGAATTTCTGTGGTGTAACATTCATTATTCTAGATCTTATTGCCTTTCTTCTACATGTAGGAATGAACATTAACTACAATACACGTATGTTAACTTATCCTTTTTATCACATTTTATGCCTTTTAACCAAGGATTTTTGAAATATAAAAACTAAATTTAGACTAATCAGCTAACCAATCACAAAGATTGAAAATAATACTTCAGATCAGTGCAAAACAGTAATTAGAATTTATGTGAGAGTTTAAATAGAAGGCAGGTACATCATTATTTATAAATAATTGTAATATTATAAATTCTATACAAATCTTGTACATGTATTTTGATCTAACATGTAGAAAGAACTACCTCCTTATGAAAGACCATGGCAAACGCCTGTTCCACCACTCACTAATGCTGTTGACAAAGTCATCCAATTCCCAACTGAAGATGAAGAATCTGGATCCATCCTGATGGGCTTCCGAGGACCCTCTTGTAGAGATCATTACAGTATTTCCACGTTATCTGTCATACTAGACTACCTTTCAGACACGTCTATAGCTCCTCTACAGCGTGAACTAGTGGAAATTCCAGATCCCTTTTGCAGTGACATTTCATGCGACATCATGGAATTCCTGGAAAGTGCTTTTGTCATCAAAGCAGAAAATGTGCCTTTTGAAAAGCTCTCTGCAGCAAAGGAAAAAGTAAAGGAGGTTTTGGGAAACCTGTCGAATGGTAAAGAAGCCATTGATATGAATCGCCTTGGTGTAGTAATTCATCGGAAAATCCTAGATTCAAAGAACAGATTTGAGAATTATCCCCATGACACATTTGCTGATGCTATAGTGGGTGACTTCTTGTATTCAGCAAAGCCAGAGGATCTTCAAGCAAGACTGAGCACTATTCAGGATCTGGAAAAGCTTCGACATGAGCCAGTGAGCTACTGGCTTGGTTTTCTCAAGAAGTACTTTATTTCAACACCAAGTGTTGTGGTTAGTGATCATAAAAATAACATTGTACATCGTATAAATTTGATTACATGTTCTTTTTTTTAGCTGCTTACTGTAAACTGCTAGATATATGTAAATAATTCTGGACTGACTTGTTGATAGTTCATAATATTATAATGATATTTCTTGTCTTTCTTGTTTACATGGACATGTACTTTAATTCACTCGAAACGCAAAAAATTGTCTGCAAATATTAGTTTCTACTGAGACCACATATAGTAGAATGGCTGTGTACAACTGTACATGTTTGTTTTGCAAGTACATGTAGATCCCATAACATTGTAAACAGCTAGTAGGACTTATTTGTCAGGGTCACAGACATGTACAGTTACCTGTAGTAATTACAGTGTACGGTAATGTTCATTCTGTCAGTCACCAGAGTTCTTCATTTATGTGTTTGAAGTAATGGCCTCATACAAGGTGTGACTGATAAAAACAACAGCATCTCTTAAAACTGTTAATTGAAATGACTTGGTTGTCATAGATCACAGGGGAACCAAGTGCAAAGCTGATGACAGAGATGTCAGAAACTGAAAAGAAGAGAGTAGCAGAACAGCGAGTGTTGCTAGGTGAAGAGGGATTAAATAGCAAACGGCAGTGCCTGGAAAAGGCAACAGAAGATAATGAGGTAATTATTAATTAAAATTAATTGCAAGGGTCATGAGCTTTTAGACAGTTCTACAGTAATTTGGCAACCACTCATTGCATTCAGTTAATCTAATATTCAACCAAACCCAGTTTCCATGTATTTTTATATTCAGACGACAACGCAGATCTTGATTAAAAATTATTTATTAATGTTTTAACCATCAGGTCGCTCCACCACCAGAAATAGTCACTAGTCTCCCTGTGCCATCAACCTCCAGTATCAGTTTTCATCCAATCAAGATGTTTAGTAACAGGCGACAAGATGGCTGCAGCCATACTGAACCAGAAGCAGTAAAGTTTCCTGTAGCAGAGATACCATACTCATTCCAGCTGGACCATGTCTCGACATTGTTCGCAAAAGTAAGTTTATTAAAAGCAGTGTATTCAAGCACACTCTGTAATGGGTTGTCAAAGTTCAGGAAATGGTCGGGAATGAATAATCCTCAAGGTCAAGGAAAAGGTCCTGAAGGGAGTTTTATTTTAAGTCTGGAAAAATTAACATTTTGAAGAAAAGTCAGGTAAAATTGAAACGATTTATGACAGTTGATGTTACATGTATACCATTATAGGCTGAAAGAAACATTTGGGATCACTGATCTCGACGATGTTTTCTCATAATGAAGAAGGAAAGTTTGTTGAAAACTATCAGTTTAGAATCTGAGTGGGCTGAAAGGACGACTTTAAGAAGAGACTGGGAACAGCTACTCCATGTATATCTAACAATTTGCATCTATTTAGTCGGAGAAATTTTATTTTTTCAATTGGCGTGGTTAATTAATCATCTTTTTAAATTTTTATCACACCAAGTTGATTGAAACAGGTATTAAATTTGGAAAATCATGGTCATAATAGCAGAGTTAAATCTCGTGAAATCCTTTTGAATACTGAAGTGTCCTTAAGATGGAGCGTTTCTTTGATACTGTGACCATGACTAAAACTGAACAAGTATCTGCCTTAGAGAGGCTGCCTAACGGTCAGCTCTTCAATCAATCAATCAATCTCAATCAATCAATCAATCAATCAATCAATCATCAATCAATCAATCAATCAATCAATCAATCAGTCATCAATCAATCAATGACTTTATTTAACTTCGAATTTGTTGATAGCAAAATTGCTAATATCTCCGAAGAAAATAAATCTATAAGATAATTAAAGTAGTCAATAGGTGAAATACATATATTAAATAGATGATTTACATAAAAATAAATAGTAAATATTATGTACAGATAATTTTAAGAGTTTACTATTGGTCACAAAAAAGAACAGCATTCACTTTCCAGATGGACAGTTTGTAGACGTAAGTGCACTTTTGAAGCAGCAAGAGAAGTGGATACACGGACATTATCCGGCAATAAGTTCCATAGTTTGCTGGCATGATATCGAAATGAATGAAGACCATAATTGTTGTATTTACACGTGGAATAAACTAGTCTACGTTTGCCTCGTAACTAATGCTGATTTGGCGCTCGGTAAAAAGATCGGAAATATAACTACATGTAGGTGCAGCATTATTTAATGCTAAAACAAACTAATATAAGCATATCATTTATCCGGCGTGCTCTTAGACTAGGCTGATTAATTTCTTGTAATAATTGTTCATAACGAATTATCAAAATCATTGAAAACGAAACGAAGAATAGATTCTTAAGTTACTCAATCATGTCAGCATTTCGCTTACCCACAGTAGAACCAGAAGGTGGAACAGTAGGTTAAGTGTGGAAGAAAATAAGCCAGATACAGCCTCGAAGGTGGACTGTAGTTGGCTGCAGTTCGTTCAGTGTTGAAGGGTATTTCCATTATGTTTCTTTGTAGCTGTCTGTTATACTGGACACAGCGGCTTGTACCAGAGGACCCTCAAGCCTTATCTCAGCTTGTACCTTGAATACTGTTCGAGTCTCCCTATATTGAGAGATGGAGGTATGGTGAGGTGTACACACTAAAGTTTCAACGCAAAACGAATTTCTTGTATTTGTAGCCAGTATGTAGACTGAAATATCAATCATCTCCCGCCCTCAGCCTAATGGCCGGGCGATCAGGCTGAGGGTGGGAAGTGACTGCCCCTCATACACCTAGAGGAAAAGAAACAACCGAGGGATCTTGAGGCGAGTTGTAGGTGCTCGGAAATCGCCTTGATAACCGAGAGATTTAGAGAGAAATAATCGAGAAACCAACCAATGAAAACGCGATATCACAATGCCTGACATATGCAACATGCAATTTGAGTTTAGAATCCAATAACTTTAAATACTTTCCCAACGCTTCTTGAAATTTGACTCGCTATGTAAACACTTTTACTGCAAATGAAATTTCTGCAGCAGTATTTAATCTTGTAGAATTGAAGGCTATCTGTATTTGAATTGCAGGTCTTATTCCGTATGAACAAGTGGTAGCAGAATTGGCAGCTGACACTCTTGATCAGACCTCTTGTCTTGGACTCCGGGGAAGAAGATTCATGCCAGAGGAATTTCCACAACTTGCCTGCGTTTCACTTAAGGTTGGGTTTTCTAAAAAACTTGCATACACACTAGATCGTTCTTCTGTTGTTGGGGTAATCAGTGACGTGAGCTAAAATATTGAAACACATCCTACTTGCGAGCGCACAGCGCAAAAAAAAGAAAAAGAACGAGGCCAATATCCAGCCATCTTGACCGAACAAGCTTGGTCAATAAAGGATTTATTATATGGCTTTCGGGCAAATTTTTCTTGCGGGACACGGCGGGTGGTCCCGTAGCCGTATCAGGTAAGTGAATTGATATCGCGGGATATTAGGGCAGTATAATTAAACACGACTTCTGATTCGCTAATTGCTTATTTGGGTTGGGGTAAATTATGTGTGGAAGAAAAACCATAGAGTTCCTACTTCGTATTTGAATCATGCAGTGAGGTTGTTTTTAAGATCTAGCGATACTTTTCAACAACGTAATATTGTCGTTTTAAACTCTGAGATCTATTGGGTGATGTGGCCCTTCAATACTTGACCAAGAAGTAAGGCGAATTTTTGAAAATGTTTAACACTCCCGTTTTTCTACATTTCAAAGCTTGAAGTCGAAAAGTATGAGAAGGGAATCAGCTGGCTTCATGAACTGCTGTTCAAAACTCAATTCACCAAAGAAAGGCTGGAGATTGTCGGCAAAAAGATGATGAACGATGTTGCGAGGTGAGAATAGGATTAAATAAAGTTACAGTTGAACTTCTGCACAACGGTCCCCTTGGGTATGGAGGTAAGTAGCCATTAGTGGAGGCTCGACTGTATAATTTTGTTTTATTTTATACATGTTTATGGCAAACTATCAGGTCGTGTTCTGTGTTATTGGTGTATCATTCCATGATCTGTTTTGATTTCTGAACAGTATGAAGCGCGAGGGAAGAACTGTGACTAAAACGCTTATCAGAGACATGGCTTTCACTAAAGGTGAGACATTCCTGGTTGAATGAAGCAAACGAGGCCTTTTTTTGTTGTCTTGTTCTTACCACTATCATTGCACTAACGTTATCTCTGTTTTAAGTTCTACGTTAGTCGCTGTACATGTATATGGACAAAACACTGAATTTCATTTAGTTAGTGTTTTCATGTAGAAAAATGTTTTCATCCATTGGTGTTAGACCTACTGGAAGCCCTTGTTGAGGCCTTGGCTACTGTAGGACAGCCAATTGAGGAGAGCAAGACACAGGAATAGGTTCAAACTAGGAACGGACCGATTATGTCGAAAACACAAACGAAAATAGAACAAAACATTTCAGTCTACGCTAGCGTTTATATGTGTTCCCAAGGGGAAGAGGGACCAGGCAATACGTGCGTGTGTAACACGCTGGAAATACTTATCACAGTAATTAGTTTAAGGTTTCCCCATACCCGCTTCAGATTGGAACGAATTTAGAAAGCTCCCTTCCTACCGAAGTCTTTAGTGGCCCACAGTAAAGCGACAGGGCTGCGTTTTCAAGGTTACACTTTCGAAAACGTCCGTGTCGGTGAGAGTCTCTCTCGCTTTTGATGAAAACGAACAGCGTTCTCGGTCTCTTAATTGTGGAAAATCATGGAAAACCAAACTTCTGGCCCCAGTTGTTCGAAGGCTAGATAACGGGCTATCCACCGGATAAATCACCATCCAGTGCCGGGATAAGTGTTAACTTAAAACAAACCACGCTATCCGCTGGATAGTGATCTATCCGGTGAGTTATCCACCTTTCAAACAACCCGGGCCTGAAACGAGTCAAATAGTACAATGTACCAACATACGTCCCGGCACATCTTAAAATTATACAATTAAGTGATTTTTTGATTTAAATTTTCTATAAAGTGAAACATGCAATCATTATTTATTTGTGCTCTTTTCTCTTGTTCGCGTGATTTTTTTGTTTTTTTTTTCAGAGAGCAACATGTTTTCAGCTAATATGGTGCGACAGTACAGTTTTCTAAACCAGTTGATGGCCGATCTGGAAAATGAACCATTGAAGGTTTGTAAACGAATTATTCAGGCCAGAAAATGATGGCCCGAAAAAAATAAAACAATTATATATATAGAGTACGTATGCTGTGTTCATAGAGCGCGCAGTTTATCCCTGCGTTGAAATGCTGTGATAAATTAACACCCAACCAGCATGTGATGGTTAGCAACCCAGGCCCCCTCCAACTACGCCGAAGAAGTTGAACACGCAACAATGGCCGAATTTATACTAGAGACGAATTATCCGACGCCCAATTTATATCAGAAGACGATTTATCCATCTCGGACGATTTAGCCTCCTGGGAAGAATAACTCGTCTAGGTATAAATCCAATGTTTAGACGAATTATGTGGCCAAATATCATCTTCAGTTGATTCGTCTGTCAGCACGTCTCCAACACGTCTTGGAGACGTGCTGAGCCGGAGACGAATCAGTTGAAGACGTAATTCGTCTTGACACCGGATTTATACCTAAACGAGGTATCCGTCTCAGGCAGACTAATTACCCGTCTCAGACATGCAATTCGTCTCAGACGAGTAATTCGTCCTTTTTGTAACTTTGGCCAATCACCGATTATTTTGTATTTGTGTTTGAGAAAAACTCTGTCAGGGAAATCACGTGATTATCATGACGTCATCTTTTACGAAAAGCTCCTTTTTCAAAATGTCTTCTATCCACACTAAGTCACAAAGCCGTAACTGATTCCTCCGGTTTGAAGAGCGCTCAGTTCGTAAAGCTCCCTTTTCGTGATGGATGAGTGTGTACGGTAGGCCTAGCCGTAGAAATAAAACTGGAGAGGGCCTTGAAAGTAAGCAAACTCCCCTTCGGAGAACGAAATGCCTATAGCAAAAAGTCGTTTATTACAAGTTGAAATCACTTCGGTTAAACTACGTCTGAAGCTAACTTCCCCCATTAACAATGTGCACCGATTGACTTTCTAGTGTTTTTGATTACCCATCTTTTGTTTCTTTCTCAGGTTATAGGGAAAGTCGAGAAGCTGCGTTTTGTTTTGACGCAGCCTTCAAACTTGCGTGTTCACGTGGCGGCGGATGTCAACAGACTGCCAGCCAATCCACATGCTCTGTGGAAAACACAGCTTTTACCCGACACTTCAGCTGCAATCCCCATTAAGTATGGCTTAATTCCAGAAAACGTTATTATACCTGTCATAATATGACAGTTACTTAGTAGCACGTTTTTCGGCCCTTTGAGCCTTTATGAGAACATACAGCTTTCTTATAGGTCTCCTCATCACATCTGACGTACTACATTGATTGAAGGAAACACTTCGACAGACCAAAGTTGTTGTGCTTGCCTCACTTCTCCATAAATGAAAATGATAAACGACAATTGTTTAAGAAATTAAACCTAACTATGCTGACACAAAATCATAATCGATGAGCCGTAATCCATTTCCATCCCTGTAATCCTGTACTTCTTCCTCAAAATACTTGTTCTAGTTCTTGCTTTTCAGGTTCTTTTTATCCAATTTATTTGTATATTTGGTGACATTTGGCGATGTTATCTGGAAATCAGGAAATAGATTTTTTGTTAAATCATTAGCTCTGACATAGTCCAATTAACGTTACTTCGCTTCTGGAAGAGTTCATCTTTCACTTCGAAAACTTTGTTGCAGTATCCCATCCGTTAAGAAATCCAGCGCTTTTCTGTCCAAGAATCCTGTCCATGGCAAGATTGTCGGTATTGGTTCCGTGGAATCGTCGTTTCTTTACCAAACTACTCGGTGTATCGACAGTTTTGATCATCCTGACCTCGCTCCCATTATGGTGTTTTTGGAATGCCTTACCACACTAGAGGTGAGTTGTCCAGGGGCTTCTCGTTGTTCACCCATTCACGACCAGTGATCGGGGGTGGGGGTGTTTCAGGGTCAACCATATCAGTAGAGTAGCCAATAATGTCCCACAGTAAAATGGCATAAACATGGACTCGACTCGAGTTTTTTTTCATTTGGGAAAACATATGATCTGACAAAATCTTATTCCCGCAGAATTCTCGTCCGTGAGATTTTCTTTCGGTGTTGTTGTTACCACAGTTACAGTTGATGTTCTCCCAAAAGATTTTTCAAAAGGCATTATGAACCGTACATACTTGTAAAATTCACAAAACTAAACTGAAAACCTACCGGAAAAAACCGACCAAGTGGGACACCTACAAACTGTAACTTACATAAATATGTTGTTAAAAAGTTAAACTGAGTTATTTCCTGGGTTTCGAATAATAGATCTTGATCGACAAGTTGACATATCTCCCGTTTTTTGTATGAGACCCTTAAAATCAATTTGTCATGTATTATTTTCCAGGGCCCAATATGGCGTCAAGTGCGAGGCCTAGGACTGTCTTATGGATACGGGTATGTATCTTACGCACAAGAAACTCACTGAGAGAGTTTGAAAGTAAACGGAAATGGGCTCCTCTCACTTGGAGAAAAAAATTGCCCTTAAAACCAACTGTGTATTTCCGTACTCGTGATTTGCCGCGCTTAGCATAGGCTGTTTAAGTTCTGAATGATTCATTGCAATAGGCCACTTTCGATATATTGAAATTCAGCTTGATAGCGAGGCTTAGAGGACACAAACAAAAGAAATGAATAAACATGGTGATTCAATTTCCTTTGTTTGTGTCCTCCAAGCCTCGTTGCCATGCTGAATTTTAATATATCGAAAGTGGTCTATTGCTGGCTAGATGTGATTACATCATAACCTATCCTGACTTTTCCCGCGCTCTGCCAACCGCGTTTTCCCGCGCTCTGCCAACCGCGTTTTCCCGCGCTTTGCCAACCGCGTTTTCCCGCGCCTTACAACCGCGTTTTTTCCGCGCCTTCCAACCGTTACACGTGTTTTCTTCATGACCTGACCAACTATGGACGTTTGTCGTAGTGTGGTTTGGTGATAATTAAAGGGCCATTGTCACGATAAAGCGCATGTGCGGTCTTGATTGACCCCAATTTCTTTAAACCAATAGAAACCGTAATACTATCACGAGCGCCACGAGGGTCAGCTTAGAGTTGCACGTGCCTTTCGAACATCTCTTTATCCGCCGGCTTTTGGCCTTTTGTTTGTCAAGAATATTTATCATGTTTATGTTGTGTGAAGGCCGTGTCCGTTGATTACAAGCGCATACGCTTTACTTTCTTCCAACTTGCATGCATATCTGCAGCTATATATACAAAACTTCCGATTTTCGTCCCTGTACTTGCATCTTTTCTTCGTTTTTTGTCTTTTTTTTTTCGAACAAGACGGCTACGAGGTGAAAGTAGCTTTCGTGTCTAGCCGCTTCGAAAACCCTTTCGAGGACAGCATTCAACTCAAAACACAAAATACGACTTTTAAATCTTTCATGGATGACTAAACAGTTCTTCAATATCGGTATTACTCTTTTCATACGCCTCACAAGGTCGATGGAGGAGGATTTTTCTCACGAATAACAACTTTGAAAACTGTTCCGTCGGATGAGAAATCAAATTGCTGCACATGCGCAGAAGGGTGTCAAATGCCCTTTAAGGCCAGATTAAGGTCATTCCACTGAAATAGAACCTACACTGAGATTTTTCTCAAACTTTGCCAATTGATTGCTTCTATTATAGAAACTTAGATTTTGAAATAAAAATGAGGGGTCCCCATGTTCGTTTAGGAGCAGCAGGACTTTGTTTATTCCATATAAATCCTTATACTAGTAATAGTTATCACTAAAGCTGCCCCCGCTTTCTTTTATTTCTGCTCATTGAAACAATAATATTGAACATTACTGTTCTAGTCAGATACTAAAAAAAAAAACAATTGTCTTGATATGAACTCTCTTTTATATAAGAATATATTTTGACGTGACATCTTGGCCTCGCTACGAAAAGTGGTGTCCAGAGCACATGCACAATGTGCTGAACGCGATCCAGATCCAGAAACCAAACACTTGTACTTGATAGCCTAATAAATTCTAAATAAAACGAAAATGCCATAAGCTATAATGCAAGAATAATACAAGAATATTTTCAGCCTAAAATCGGCAGAAAAATAAGAATATTCAGTCTGGGCGGGAAAAATAACATCCTTAGAAAAGAAAAGAGTGTACGAGCAAACGTATCTCGAAAGCACAACAGAAGTGAAATGTAAACAAAAGTATCGCGTTACAGTCGCCATATATGCAAATTAGAGTCAAGCTTTTTGTCCTCAATGAAAACGCCGCAAAACATTTACATTTGGATCCCTGCTGTAAGATTACTCAGTGAAAATAAGCCATCCAAATAAACGAGATGCCAAAGGAATATTTCAAACTTTATTCCTTCAGAGCTAACATTTGAGAGAACCTAAAACATATCTTGCAATATCAAGAGAAAAAAACTGGCAAAAAAACAGAGGTGTCAAACTCTGCAAATTACAAGCGGATACGGCAGCGGAAGCCACACAGAAATAGGACCTCTAACGGCTTTACTCTGACGAAATGTCTCCCTGAAAACACAGGATTAGTGCTTAGCGAAATATTCAAAGATCCTCCGATCGTACCATACAAAAGGGGCAAAACTTCCTAAGCGGCTACTACACGTGAATGAGAGTCGCGCAGGCCTGTCACCTTATTGTTATCCTTGGGTAATTCTGACGATCGGAAGGTACTATACTGATTTAGCTATTTAGTCGCAAATGAACCACACTGGCCTCGAATTTCGATCTAGGCTTAACTGCAGAATACCCTGCCACTCCAAAACGCATCTTGAATCCGTGGCTACGCGGCTACGGAGCTACACCGCTAGGATGCAAAGTGGCTAAGTGGCTACGTGGCTACGGAGCTACACAGCTACGCAGCTTAGTGGCCGGGCGACGGCTTGGCGACCTGGGCACTCGCAAAACACGAATACATATCTCGTTCTTTAATCCATGACCCGAAACAAGCGCGCTACACACGAATTTATCTAGTTCTTTAATCCTTGACCCGAAACAAGCGCGCTACACACGAATATATCTCGTTCTATAATCCATGACCCGAAACAAGCGCGCTACACACGAATATATCTCGTTCTTTAATCCATGACCCGAAACAAGCGCGCTACACATGAATATATCTCGTTTTTTAAACCATGACACGTAACAAGCGCGCTAAACACGAATATATCTCGTTCTTTAACCTATGACCCGAAACAAGTGCCCTGGTTTCGGCTCATGGCTGCAAGATGCAACCTTATCACACACAATGCCCTCGATCAAAAGATGACATTATTTCACCGCCTAAGCAACCAATAACTGCAGGATATTTTCAATTCAACCAAAAAACTTTAATGAACATGATGCATTTTCTTACAGTATATCCAAAACTCCTTTACTTAAATTTCTAACTCTTTCTACAGATAAACATTTCTTACAACACAGGGCATCATACAGCAAAACTGTGTCATATAATGTACAATACTTTCAATTAACACAACTCAAAGTTAAAAGTGTTCATATTTGCTCTTACACTGCTTGAACCGATTCGATAAGATTGTGACATGTTTCAGGAAGTGCATTCTTCTGATTATTCAAATTTGTAAATGTTCTTAATGTCATTTAAAAACACCTTCCACAAATCTTCTCCTCTGTGGATATATCGCCATTTGAACTCAGCTAGGTATGATGAGTAGTGCTCTTTTTTACGACCGTGCGTCGGAAGGTTCGCTTTCATTTGCCGCCAATGCCCTTCTATCTTGTTTGTATGCAAACCCTCCTCGTTAACGAACTCCACGGAGTGGTTTACTGTCTTATGGATGTACCCATGTTTTGAAAGGTTTACGTACCCCTTCCAGCAATCGGACACAATTGTTGTTCCTGGTTCAATCCATTCTTTGATTAGATTTAGCAAAGTTTCCTCCGTCCTGTCTTCTACGGTCGCAATAAAACATTTTCGTGAATCTTCCTCTATGCCGCCAAAAACCCACTGACCCTCCACTACATGTCCACGATGGTACTTTCTCTTCCAATTTTGCTTTCATCAATCTGAACCAGTTTCCCTGGACCGCCAATTTTCTCCCTTCCATCGAACAATGCCACCTCACATACTTCACGACAAAACATGTCCCAGTCAACGGCTGTGTGCGAGCCAAGTCCAAGCTGTTGTTTAATTTGCCACTGGTTTAAGTCCTGGCACCACCAGTACGTAAATTTCAACACCTCTTCAATTCGTCATGTTCGAATTTTCGAACCAACTTCCTTCTCTGATGCTCCTCTCACATCATATGAAAATTTGCTAAGAGATTACCTGTGGGACAGAGAGATCACGCTGTCATGGCTAAGAGAAGAAGGGCTGATTGCATCGAGTACAAATTGCACCATGTGTGGATTGAAAATGAATTGGGTTCGGCGGGGAGACTGATCCGATGACTACATCTGGGAATGTAGAAGGCAGATTAATGGTTAGCGGCATAGATGTGAGAGGAGCATCAGAGAAGGAAGTTGGTTTGAAAATTCGAACATGACAATTGAAGAGGTGTTGAAATTTACGTACTGGTAGTGCCAGGACTTAACCAGTGGCAAATTAAACAACAGCTTGGACTTGGCTCGCACACAGCGGTTGACTGGGACATGTTTTGTCGTGAAGTATGTGAGGTGGCATTGTTCTATGGAAGGGAGAAAATTGGCGGTCCAGGGAAACTGGTTCAGATTGATGAAAGCAAAATTGGAAGAGAAAGTACCATCGTGGACATGTAGTGGAGGGTCAGTGGGTTTTTGGCGGCATAGAGGAAGATTCACGAAAATGTTTTATTGCGACCGTAGAAGACAGGACGGAGGAAACTTTGCTAAATCTAATCAAAGAATGGATTGAACCAGGAACAACAATTGTGTCCGATTGCTGGAAGGGGTACGTAAACCTTTCAAAACATGGGTACATCCATAAGACAGTAAACCACTCCGTGGAGTTCGTTAACGAGGAGGGTTTGCATACAAACAAGATAGAAGGGCATTGGCGGCAAATGAAAGCGAACCTTCCGACGCACGGTCGTAAAAAAGAGCACTACTCATCATACCTAGCTGAGTTCAAATGGCGATATATCCACAGAGGAGAAGATTTGTGGAAGGTGTTTTTAAATGACATTAAGAACATTTACAAATTTGAATAATCAGAAGAATGCACTTCCTGAAAACATGTCACAATCTTATCGAATCGGTTCAAGCAGTGTAAGAGCAAATATGAACACTTTTAACTTTGAGTTGTGTTAATTGAAAGTATTGTACATTATATGACACAGTTTTGCTGTATGATGCCCTGTGTTGTAAGAAATGTTTATCTGTAGAAAGAGTTAGAAATTTAAGTAAAGGAGTTTTGGATATACTGTAAGAAAATGCATCATGTTCATTAAAGTTTTTTGGTTGAATTGAAAATATCCTGCAGTTATTGGTTGCTTAGGCGGTGAAATAATGTCATCTTTTGATCGAGGGCATTGTGTGTGATAAGGTTGCATCTTGCAGCCATGAGCCGAAACCAGGGCACTTGTTTCGGGTCATAGGTTAAAGAACGAGATATATTCGTGTTTAGCGCGCTTGTTACGTGTCATGGTTTAAAAAACGAGATATATTCATGTGTAGCGCGCTTGTTTCGGGTCATGGATTAAAGAACGAGATATATTCGTGTGTAGCGCGCTTGTTTCGGGTCATGGATTATAGAACGAGATATATTCGTGTGTAGCGCGCTTGTTTCGGGTCAAGGATTAAAGAACTAGATAAATTCGTGTGTAGCGCGCTTGTTTCGGGTCATGGATTAAAGAACGAGATATGTATTCGTGTTTTGCGAGTGCCCAGGTCGCCAAGCCGTCGCCCGGCCACTAAGCTGCGTAGCTGTGTAGCTCCGTAGCCACGTAGCCACTTAGCCACTTTGCATCCTAGCGGTGTAGCTCCGTAGCCGCGTAGCCACGGATTCAAGATGCGTTTTGGAGTGGCAGGGTATTCTGCAGTTAAGCCTAGATCGAAATTCGAGGCCAGTGTGGTTCATTTGCGACTAAATAGCTAAATCAGTATAGTACCTTCCGATCGTCAGAATTACCCAAGGATAACAATAAGGTGACAGGCCTGCGCGACTCTCATTCACGTGTAGTAGCCGCTTAGGAAGTTTTGCCCCTTTTGTATGGTACGATCGGAGGATCTTTGAATATTTCGCTAAGCACTAATCCTGTGTTTTCAGGGAGACATTTCGTCAGAGTAAAGCCGTTAGAGGTCCTATTTCTGTGTGGCTTCCGCTGCCGTATCCGCTTGTAATTTGCAGAGTTTGACACCTCTGTTTTTTTGCCAGTTTTTTTCTCTTGATATTGCAAGATATGTTTTAGGTTCTCTCAAATGTTAGCTCTGAAGGAATAAAGTTTGAAATATTCCTTTGGCATCTCGTTTATTTGGATGGCTTATTTTCACTGAGTAATCTTACAGCAGGGATCCAAATGTAAATGTTTTGCGGCGTTTTCATTGAGGACAAAAAGCTTGACTCTAATTTGCATATATGGCGACTGTAACGCGATACTTTTGTTTACATTTCACTTCTGTTGTGCTTTCGAGATACGTTTGCTCGTACACTCTTTTCTTTTCTAAGGATGTTATTTTTCCCGCCCAGACTGAATATTCTTATTTTTCTGCCGATTTTAGGCTGAAAATATTCTTGTATTATTCTTGCATTATAGCTTATGGCATTTTCGTTTTATTTAGAATTTATTAGGCTATCAAGTACAAGTGTTTGGTTTCTGGATCTGGATCGCGTTCAGCACATTGTGCATGTGCTCTGGACACCACTTTTCGTAGCGAGGCCAAGATGTCACGTCAAAATATATTCTTATATAAAAGAGAGTTCATATCAAGGACAATTGTTTTTTTTTTAGTATCTGACTAGAACAGTAATGTTCAATATTATTGTTTCAATGAGCAGAAATAAAAGAAAGCGGGGGCAGCTTTAGTGATAACTATTACTAGTATAAGGATTTATATGGAATAAACAAAGTCCTGCTGCTCCTAAACGAACATGGGGACCCCTCATTTTTATTTCAAAATCTAAGTTTCTATAATAGAAGCAATCAATTGGCAAAGTTTGAGAAAAATCTCAGTGTAGGTTCTATTTCAGTGGAATGACCTTAATCTGGCCTTAAAGGGCATTTGACACCCTTCTGCGCATGTGCAGCAATTTGATTTCTCATCCGACGGAACAGTTTTCAAAGTTGTTATTCGTGAGAAAAATCCTCCTCCATCGACCTTGTGAGGCGTATGAAAAGAGTAATACCGATATTGAAGAACTGTTTAGTCATCCATGAAAGATTTAAAAGTCGTATTTTGTGTTTGAGTTGAATGCTGTCCTCGAAAGGGTTTTCGAAGCGGCTAGACACGAAAGCTACTTTCACCTCGTAGCCGTCTTGTTCGAAAAAAAAAAGACAAAAAACGAAGAAAAGATGCAAGTACAGGGACGAAAATCGGAAGTTTTGTATATATAGCTGCAGATATGCATGCAAGTTGGAAGAAAGTAAAGCGTATGCGCTTGTAATCAACGGACACGGCCTTCACACAACATAAACATGATAAATATTCTTGACAAACAAAAGGCCAAAAGCCGGCGGATAAAGAGATGTTCGAAAGGCACGTGCAACTCTAAGCTGACCCTCGTGGCGCTCGTGATAGTATTACGGTTTCTATTGGTTTAAAGAAATTGGGGTCAATCAAGACCGCACATGCGCTTTATCGTGACAATGGCCCTTTAATTATCACCAAACCACACTACGACAAACGTCCATAGTTGGTCAGGTCATGAAGAAAACACGTGTAACGGTTGGAAGGCGCGGAAAAAACGCGGTTGTAAGGCGCGGGAAAACGCGGTTGGCAAAGCGCGGGAAAACGCGGTTGGCAGAGCGCGGGGAAAACGCGGTTGGCAGAGCGCGGGAAAAGTCAGGATAGGTTATGATGTAATCACATCTAGCCAGCAATAGACCACTTTCGATATATTAAAATTCAGCATGGCAACGAGGCTTGGAGGACACAAACAAAGGAAATTGAATCACCATGTTTATTCATTTCTTTTGTTTGTGTCCTCTAAGCCTCGCTATCAAGCTGAATTTCAATATATCGAAAGTGGCCTATTGCAATGAATCATTCAGAACTTAAACAGCCTATGCTAAGCGCGGCAAATCACGAGTACGGAAATACACAGTTGGTTTTAAGGGCAATTTTTTTCTCCAAGTGAGAGGAGCCCATTTCCGTTTACTTTCAAACTCTCTCAGTGAGTTTCTTGTGCGTAAGATACATACCCGTATCCATAAGACAGTCCTAGGCCTCGCACTTGACGCCATATTGGGCCCTGGAAAATAATACATGACAAATTGATTTTAAGGGTCTCATACAAAAAACGGGAGATATGTCAACTTGTCGATCAAGATCTATTATTCGAAACCCAGGAAATAACTCAGTTTAACTTTTTAACAACATATTTATGTAAGTTACAGTTTGTAGGTGTCCCACTTGGTCGGTTTTTTCCGGTAGGTTTTCAGTTTAGTTTTGTGAATTTTACAAGTATGTACGGTTCATAATGCCTTTTGAAAAATCTTTTGGGAGAACATCAACTGTAACTGTGGTAACAACAACACCGAAAGAAAATCTCACGGACGAGAATTCTGCGGGAATAAGATTTTGTCAGATCATATGTTTTCCCAAATGAAAAAAAACTCGAGTCGAGTCCATGTTTATGCCATTTTACTGTGGGACATTATTGGCTACTCTACTGATATGGTTGACCCTGAAACACCCCCACCCCCGATCACTGGTCGTGAATGGGTGAACAACGAGAAGCCCCTGGACAACTCACCTCTAGTGTGGTAAGGCATTCCAAAAACACCATAATGGGAGCGAGGTCAGGATGATCAAAACTGTCGATACACGAGTAGTTTGGTAAAGAAACGACGATTCCACGGAACCAATACCGACAATCTTGCCATGGACAGGATTCTTGGACAGAAAAGCGCTGGATTTCTTAACGGATGGGATACTGCAACAAAGTTTTCGAAGTGAAAGATGAACTCTTCCAGAAGCGAAGTAACGTTAATTGGACTATGTCAGAGCTAATGATTTAACAAAAAATCTATTTCCTGATTTCCAGATAACATCGCCAAATGTCACCAAATATACAAATAAATTGGATAAAAAGAACCTGAAAAGCAAGAACTAGAACAAGTATTTTGAGGAAGAAGTACAGGATTACAGGGATGGAAATGGATTACGGCTCATCGATTATGATTTTGTGTCAGCATAGTTAGGTTTAATTTCTTAAACAATTGTCGTTTATCATTTTCATTTATGGAGAAGTGAGGCAAGCACAACAACTTTGGTCTGTCGAAGTGTTTCCTTCAATCAATGTAGTACGTCAGATGTGATGAGGAGACCTATAAGAAAGCTGTATGTTCTCATAAAGGCTCAAAGGGCCGAAAAACGTGCTACTAAGTAACTGTCATATTATGACAGGTATAATAACGTTTTCTGGAATTAAGCCATACTTAATGGGGATTGCAGCTGAAGTGTCGGGTAAAAGCTGTGTTTTCCACAGAGCATGTGGATTGGCTGGCAGTCTGTTGACATCCGCCGCCACGTGAACACGCAAGTTTGAAGGCTGCGTCAAAACAAAACGCAGCTTCTCGACTTTCCCTATAACCTGAGAAAGAAACAAAAGATGGGTAATCAAAAACACTAGAAAGTCAATCGGTGCACATTGTTAATGGGGGAAGTTAGCTTCAGACGTAGTTTAACCGAAGTGATTTCAACTTGTAATAAACGACTTTTTGCTATAGGCATTTCGTTCTCCGAAGGGGAGTTTGCTTACTTTCAAGGCCCTCTCCAGTTTTATTTCTACGGCTAGGCCTACCGTACACACTCATCCATCACGAAAAGGGAGCTTTACGAACTGAGCGCTCTTCAAACCGGAGGAATCAGTTACGGCTTTGTGACTTAGTGTGGATAGAAGACATTTTGAAAAAGGAGCTTTTCGTAAAAGATGACGTCATGATAATCACGTGATTTCCCTGACAGAGTTTTTCTCAAACACAAATACAAAATAATCGGTGATTGGCCAAAGTTACAAAAAGGACGAATTACTCGTCTGAGACGAATTGCATGTCTGAGACGGGTAATTAGTCTGCCTGAGACGGATACCTCGTTTAGGTATAAATCCGGTGTCAAGACGAATTACGTCTTCAACTGATTCGTCTCCGGCTCAGCACGTCTCCAAGACGTGTTGGAGACGTGCTGACAGACGAATCAACTGAAGATGATATTTGGCCACATAATTCGTCTAAACATTGGATTTATACCTAGACGAGTTATTCTTCCCAGGAGGCTAAATCGTCCGAGATGGATAAATCGTCTTCTGATATAAATTGGGCGTCGGATAATTCGTCTCTAGTATAAATTCGGCCATTGTTGCGTGTTCAACTTCTTCGGCGTAGTTGGAGGGGGCCTGGGTTGCTAACCATCACATGCTGGTTGGGTGTTAATTTATCACAGCATTTCAACGCAGGGATAAACTGCGCGCTCTATGAACACAGCATACGTACTCTATATATATAATTGTTTTATTTTTTTCGGGCCATCATTTTCTGGCCTGAATAATTCGTTTACAAACCTTCAATGGTTCATTTTCCAGATCGGCCATCAACTGGTTTAGAAAACTGTACTGTCGCACCATATTAGCTGAAAACATGTTGCTCTCTGAAAAAAAAAACAAAAAAATCACGCGAACAAGAGAAAAGAGCACAAATAAATAATGATTGCATGTTTCACTTTATAGAAAATTTAAATCAAAAAATCACT